>CM050169.1:192685508-192842644 GCA_027410445.1 Discoglossus pictus
GATGATACTGATCTATCCTCATTCTTATATCATATAGTATTTATTTATTCTATATTGTGCACCAATTTTTATAACTTTTAAGCGGCGCTATTTCCGGATTAAAACATCCCATTAAAGTTATTTATATTGTTTAGATAATAGTGGTGTCAAGCACCAAGGGTATAATAAGATACAGATCATACCTTTTTCTTCTTTCTATCTATCTATCTATCTATCTATCTATCTATCTATCTATCTATCTATCTATCTGTCTATAAGTGTGTCTGTCTGTCTATCTGCATATCTATCTGCATATCTATCTGTCTATCTATCTATCTATCTATCTATCTATCTATCTATCTATCTATCTATCTATCTATCTACCTGTCTAAATGTGTGTCTATCTATCTATCTATCTATCTGCATATCTATCTGTCTATCTATCTATCTATCTATCTATCTATCTATCTATCTATCTATCTATCTATCTATCTATCTATTTGTCTGTCTGTCTATCTATCTATATATCTGTCTGTCTGTCTATCTATATGTGTGTCTGTCTATCTATCTGCATATCTATCTGTCTTTCTATCTATCTATCTATCTGCATATATATCTGTCTGTCTATCTATCTATCTATCTATCTATCTATCTATCTATCTATCTATCTATCTATCTATCTATCTATCTGTCTATCTGTCTATCTGTCTATCTATCTGTCTGTCTGACTATCTATCTATCTGTCTATCTATCTATCTATCTATCTATCTATCTATCTATCTATCTATCTATCTATATGTGTGTCTGTCTATCTATCTATCTATCTATCTATCTATCTATCTATCTATCTATCTATCTATCTATCTATTTATCTATCTATCTATCTATATGTGTGTCTGTCTATCTATCTGCATATCTATCTATCTATCTATCTATCTATCTATCTATCTATCTATCTATCTATCTATCTGTCTGTCTGTCTAGCTGCCTGTCTATATGTCTGTCTGTCTATCTATCTGCATATCTGTCTTTCTATCTATCTATCTGCATATCTATCTATCTATCTATCTATCTATCTATCTATCTATCTATCTATCTATCTATCTATCTATCTATCTATCTATCTGTCTATAAGTGTGTTTGTCTATCTATCTGCATATCTATCTGTCTTTCTATCTACCTACCTATCTATCTTTCTATCTATCTATCTATCTATCTATCTATCTATCTATCTATCTATCTATCTATCTGCATATCTATCTATCTATCTATCTATCTATCTATCTATCTATCTATCTATCTATCTATCTATCTATCTATCTGTCTATAAGTGTGTTTGTCTATCTATCTGCATATCTATCTGTCTTTCTATCTACCTACCTATCTATCTTTCTTTCTATCTATCTATCTATCTATCTATCTATCTATCTATCTATCTATCTATCTATCTATCTATCTATCTGTCTAAATGTGTGTCTATCTATCTATCTGCATATCTATCTGTCTGTCTATCTGTCTATCTGCATATCTATCTATCTGTCTGTCTATCTATCTATCTATCTATCTATCTATCTATCTGTCTATCTATCTATCTATCTATCTATCTATCTATCTATCTATCTATCTATCTAGTTATTCCATGTAGGCTTTGAATAGTTAGCACAGCTGCTCCCCACGTCTCACTTACAAAGGAACAGGATGTTGCCATGTTACCAGAGCACAACTTGCAAGATGAATAGATTGTTTCATCTTCTTCAGAACGCAACATGGCAGTCACAGAGTGCTTTGAAGTCTACTGGCATTTTACTAAAAATAATAATAATAACAAGATTCAAAAGGGAAGAAACATGGACGGAAAAGAAACAAAGAGGATCACAATTGTTTTATTTAATTATCTGACTACAAAATGTGCAAAAATAATATTAATAATAATAATAATAGTAACTGGATTACCATATCTGGGTAGTAGTTAACATGCTGCATACTGCCCAATTTATGTATGTCTAATGTCTTTATAAACACTTTGATGTAAAAACAATTGTGCAGGTTTCCTGCTTACAGCAAAATTTGTTAATATTTATCAGTATCGTTAATATCCAATAAGATATTATTTTTATGTGATAGACAACATGTTAATGGAGCGATGGGCAACTGCAGTGCTGTTAACAGGAATTGGTTACTTGAACACAGTAAGGTCTATAGCCTTGGCAGGCTGGTAAACACTTAAATCTTGGCCTTGTAATCAAGATTTGAGATATATAGAACCAGTGATATTCTATAGCAGCAAAATAACTACGGTATATTATTGTATATACTGGTACATTTTTTATTGGACGAACATCCAGTTTAAAGTAAAGAGCTTTCAAGAGATGCAAATATCTTGTTCAAGTCAAAAGCAGTACTGATTAGGATTTATAAATGATCCCTTTACTCAAATGGAAAATAAATTTGATAAATAACAGCTACATGTACGGCAAAGGAATGTGTGGGTATACTAAACAAAACCATTAGTCACAGAGAAAATGGTATTTCTATTAAAGGTCCAATAAAATTGCTCTCACCAATCATATTTATTTTACACCTATATCAAGGAGCATTTATGGCTACTCCAAACTTCAGGATTCATATTCTAATGTAAGAGCACCATCTAATGTCAGGAATAGGAAACAAAGCAGAGCATCATGCAAGGTTCAGTATTAACTATCTACATCAACCATTAAATGACAGTTGCTGCTAATAGACTGGCTGCACTTTCTAATAGTTAAATAAAATCTAGATTGTAAAGCAAACATCTTGAGATAAAGTCACATTTTCCAGCATCTCTAGAGTGGTTTTGCTAAATTTCTAGAGCAAACAGGCCCCTATTCAATTGAACAAATTGTAGTTACGTGAGCCCGTAATGGAGCCCGTAAGGTAATTTGCTATTCAATCAGCTTATTTTTGCTACCCGTAAACGATTTGTGGGTTTCAGGCTTAAAATCCCAAAATCGGAACTCCGATCCAGTTAAGCCTTTGATCTTTCGTTTTTCTCTAACAAATATAAAACATACACTAGATTAGACTATTTTCTCCTAAACCAGATCACCCTTAATCAAACAGCTAGAGTGGAAATCGGACCCATTTCTTGGTCCGATCATGCTCCAATAACTTTATATCTTAGAGCAACTGGGCTAAAGAATAGTGGAAGAATTGCATTCATAGATGCAACTCTTTTTAAATCAGCTGAAAATAAAAAGAATTGGACATCAAAGATAGATACATTTTTTTAAACTAATACGAATTCAGGGGGTCACCTACTTTATTATGGAACACGTATAAAGCGTAAATAAGAGGGATCCTACAAGCATGGTCAATAAAAAGATCCAAGCAAAGAGGCCAGACAAAAAGACTATTGTATTTAAAGCTTACAGATCTTCAAAATCTAAATAAAATGTTGCCAACTCCCAATCTGATCTCCGAAATTGCCGAAATGCAGGCACAAATAAGAAAAATCCAACAAGTGCAAGTCGATAATTTGATTTGGCTATACCAACAACAAAAATCACCATCTTGGAAATAAACCAGGGAAAATGCTGGCCAATCAAATCAAAGGTAAATATAAAAATGTGAGAATAGAAAAAATACAAGATGATAAAGAAAATTAGTACCAAAATTAAATAGGGGAGATTTTTTGTTAAATATTAAAGATCCTTATATAAACTAGAAGACGATTCGGCCTTTCAGTAACCATCCATAAAACAAATACACACATTTTTAAATCAGATACATTTACCTAAAATATCAGAACAATAACATAAAGATCTAACAACAGAAATAACTGAAAAAGAAATTCAGTCAAGTATATCTTCCTTAAAGAGGGGAAAATCACCAGGCCCTGACGGCTTCCCTAATATTTATTATAGGGCATTATCTGCTAGTCTAACTAAACATTTAAAAAAGGTTGTCAGTGAAATACAACGGACTGGATATCTTCCTCCAGAAAATCTTGAAGCTGATATTATAAATATACCAAAAAAAGATAAATATCTTACCAAATGCAAAAATGACTGTCCCATATCCCTTTTAAATACCAATTTGAAAATGTACTCAGGTATACTAGCCAATAGACTTAACCCTATCTTAAAAGATCTTATTAATGTAGACCAAACTGGTTTTATAAAAGGGAGACAAGCGACGGACAACAATTAAATTAAATTAATAGACATAATAGCCTATATTAACAGCAAAAAAATACAGCAGTCACCCTGGCAATGGATGCAGGATAGGGTTAATTGGAGCTTTATTGATGGTGTCCTGAGTCAATTTGGATTTGGAACATATGGATCAGTAGCAGTTAAAGCCCTATATACTAATGCTAACGCATATGTCAGGGGTTTCATTTCGCATTCAGATTGTTATTAAATATAAATATACACCTATGACTAAAATTTGGTAGAATGACGGCACAAAGTCTTAGAAAATACTGATATATTCAGATCAAGGACTTTGCATTGTGAGTGTCTTGTTAAAAAATAAATAAACATAACACAGAAGTTGGATCTTCATGTCAGTATTTCAGTCACATAAAGGACATAACAATAACTGACCAATAATAACATCATGTATCACTTTTTTCAGTTTTGGGTTAATTTCTATTTTACTTTTAACTGGACACAGCAGTGCTGTCTTGATGGAGGTACCACAGGTACTGTTGTGTGTGACCCCATAAATAAGAGGGTCCAAGTTTCTTGCACATATGCACAATCACATAATTTGAATAGTGTTTAAAATCAATAAATTTGGACAATTTAATCTAATATTTAATTGTGAATGCTTTTATTTTACCACCATATGATAATTGTATGTCATTAATGTAATTCATAGAAATTAACTGTTACAGTCTATTAAAGGGACATGGAAGGTTTCTGAAATACAGTGCCTTGCAAAAGTATTTACCCCCCTTGACTTTTTATCTATTTTGTTATATTACAGTCTTAAATTCAGTGTTTTGATAATCTGAATTTTATGTGATGGAAGTAAGTGAAGTGAAATGAGAAAAATATATACATACATTTTTTTTTAGAAATAGAAAACAGAAAATTGGCATGTCTGTATGTATTCACCCCTTGTTATGAAGCCCAATTACCAATTACCTTCAGAAGTCCCATAATTAGTGAAGTGATGTCCACCTGTGTGCAATCTAAGTGTCACATGATCTGTCATTACATATACACACCTTTTTTGAAAGGCCCCATAGGTGCAACACCTAAGCAAGAGGCACCACTAACCAAACACTGCCATGAAGACCAAGGGACTCTCCAAACAAGTAAGGGACAATGTTGTCGAGAAGTACAAGTCAGGGTTAGGTTATAAAAAAATATCCAAATCTTTGATGATCCCCAGGAGCACCATTAAATCTATCATAACCAAATGGAAAGAACATGGCACAACAGCAAACCTGCCAAGAGATGGCCGCCCACCAAAACTCACAGACCGGGCAAGGAGGGCATTAATCAGAGAGGCAGCACAGAGATCTAAGGTAACCCTGGAAGAACTGCAGAGTTCCACAGCAGAGACTGGAGTATCTGTACATAGGACGACAATAAACTGTACGCTCCATATAGCTGGGCTTTATCGCAGAGTGGCCAGAAGAAAGCCATTACTTTCAGCAAAAAACAAAATGGCACCTTTTGAGATAGCAAAAAGGCATGTGGGAGATTCCCAAAATTTATGGAGGAAGGTGCTCTGGTCTGATGAAACTAAGAAAACCCTATGTCTGTCGCAACCCCAACACATCACATCACCCAAAGAACATTATCCCCACAGTGAAACTTGGTGGTGGCAGCATCATGCCATGGGGATGTTTTTCAGCAGCCGGGACTGGTAAACTGGTCAGAGTTGAGGGAAAGATGGATGGTGCTAAATACAGGGATATTCTTGAACAAAACCTGTAAAACTCTGTGCGTGATTTGAGGCTAAAACACACTGCTAAAGCAACACTTGAGTGGTTTAAGGGGAAACATGTAAATGTGTTGGAATGGCCAAGTCAAAGCCAGAACTTAATCCAATGGAAAATCTGTGGTCAGACTTAAAGATTGCTGTTCACAAGCCCAAACCATCCAACTTGAAGGAGCTGGAGCAGTTTTGCAAGGAGGAATGGGCAAAAATCCCAAGTGGTAAGATGTGGCAAGCTCATAGAAACTTATCCGAAGCGACTTGGAGCTGTGATTGCCGCAAAAGGTGACTCTACAAAGTATTGACTTTAGGGGGTTGAATAGTTATGCACATTGACTTTTTCTGTTATTTCATCCTATTTGTTGTTTGCTTCACAATAATAATAATTAAAAAAAAAACATCTTCAAAGTTGTGGGCATGTTCTGTAAATTAAATGATGCAAATTCTCAAACAATCCATGTTCATTCCAGGTTGTGAGGCAACAAAACACGAAAAATGCCAAGGGAGGTGAATACTTTTGCAAGACACTGTATAATACACCTATGTATCTCTACTTCTGTGTACTTTTTATTAAGAAGTGCTTAACATTTCTGTGTTTTTGCTTAACATTTTAAAATAGATCCTAATTTGTTTTCCCCGCTACAGAGGGAAATTCAAACAAGTAAAATTAAACAGAGCTTTTAAGCACTTTTTGATATAATGAAGTACATAAAAGTAAATAAATGCATAGGTATATTATATTCCTAGTGAAATTCACTTTAATGTTATTGTGTATACTGTACACTTGTTTTACGTTCTATAATGTATGACATACATACATTTCACTATGTACTATGTAATATGTGTAACTGTATCTGTATGTACCACAGAATAGAGCATCTGCAGGTGTGATTTTATGCTGTACCTGGAAACATGGGGGAACACCATACATGTGTGTTGGGCCAAAGCCGTGGCAAAGCCAGAGCATGGAGGGTCCGGTGCAAAAACAAAATTTGGGGTCCCCGAAAGGAGGCATTGTAAAAATGGTTTTGCACTGGGGCCCCAGGTACTAACTCACATAAAGCCCCTCCCCAAGACCTCTTCCTACAACACCCCCCTTTGTAAGACCCCTTCCCATAACAGTATACCTCCCTTAGACCCTTTCCCATAGCTGCTCCCCCCCAAGACCCCTTTCATAACTGCTACTCTCTCCTTACCAACTGGCTGCATGAAGCAGGATGTAAAGAAAGAGCAATATACTATATCTATCTTATCAAAATGGCTATCCCTTCACATAAAAAAAGGAACAATACAAAAAAAAAACATGTAAATGCAATATATCTCCATATAATACAGATGACAGTTTACGCTGTCAAGAGGAGGTGATTAAAAGTCTTAATATATGTTATTTTTATTATAAAACCTTTAATTCTCATAGAGACTGGTAACAGAATAAATTGATAAAATGAAATCAGGTGTAATAAAACAAGAGTGCATGAAGTATCAAGTACTTGAAAATTAATCCACAGGAAGCAACGTGTTGAGATGAGATGCAAATCATTCATTAGACAGGTGACATGAGATTGGCCCTGTGGCAATGATTTAATGAAATGTTAAACAGCAACTGACCTTTCTCTAACACTCAACTGAAAAAAACTCTGTTCTGCTGACTGTAGATGAATCAGAATTGGATGGAGGGTATTGCCTGTCTATTTAAATCTACACCACTTGCTTGTTAAATAGAAATATTATTTTCTCAATAATGTTCTAATTAAAGCAATAAAATTGTTAACACCATTATAGAAGAATAGTGTGTCCATGTATTTATATTAAACTCCAATTCTGTCTGACTGTGGGTGGTCCAGATCAGTTCCTCTCCATTGCTTAATCCGAGCACATCTCACTGCAGCCCTGATGGCCACATTTACATCTATAAAAGTGTATTGCAGATAAGATATATGATCAATGAACATATTTTACATATCCTCCTGGAGGTTGAGGATGAGGAGGGGGGTTGAGGTTGAGGAGGGGGGTTGAGGTTCAGGAGGGAGTTGAGGATGAGGAGGGGGTTGAGGATGGGGGGTTGAGGATGAGGAGGGGGTTGAGGGGATTGAGGCTTGACCCGGCCAATGCTAATGACGTGGCGCGCATGTGACGTCACGTCATTAGCATATACCGGGTGCCGACGCAGGAAGGAGCGTAGGCCGGAGCAGAAGCTGAAGATGGAGATGGAGGTAAGTGAGGGGAAAGGGAGAGGGGGAGGTATTTAGAGGGGTAAAGTGAGGAGGGGGGTTTAGAATGAGGAGGGGGGCTTGAAGATGAGGAGGGGGGAGGGAAAGAGACAAGTGGGGGTAGATAGACCCGGGGGGTTAGAGAGACACGGGGGGGGGGGGGGAAGGAGTATAAGCCGAAGGGGCCCTTTTTAGCCTTAAAAAAAGGGCTAAAAAACTCGGCTTATACTCAAGTATATACGGTACCATAAAATACAGTATTTTACAGATTGCAAACAACAAATCTTGTAGTGTTTTTTGAACAGGGTCCACAGGAACATAATGGCTTCCCAAGCATCATTAAAAAGGTTTATCCCAATTTTTATTTGAAATTGGCACTTTATAGACAATAGGATATAATTAAGATATCACTTAGTCTATAATGTCAAATGTAACCGAGACAAGATTGAGTCTTGGCATACACCACAAATCACATCCCATGTTTCTACCTATGTAGGGAAGTCGCATATGGTAAACCTCAAGATGGTTGCGGACTGTAACCACTCTCTAGACAACCACACCATCTTTTTCCAGAGCAGCCTGTATTTCTCCTGAGGTTACCTGTGGGTTTTTCTTTGTATTCCGAACAATTCTTCTGGCAGTTGTGGCTGAAATCTTTCTTGGTCTACCTGACCTTGGCTTTGTATCAAGAGATCCCCAAATTTTCCACTTCTTAATAAGTGATTGAACAGTACTGACTGGCATTTTCAAGGCTTTGGATATCTTTTTGTGTCCTTTTCCATTTTTATGAAGTCCCATTACCCTGTTATGAAGGCCTTTTGGCAGTTCTTTTTTGCTCCCCATGGCTCAGTATCTAGCCTGTGCAGTGCATCCATGTGAGAGCTAACAAACTCATTGACTATTTAAACACAGACACTAATTGCAATTTAAAAAGCCACAGGTGTAGGGAATTAATTTTCATTCATTTTAACGTGTGCGTCACCTTGTGTGTCTGTAACAAGGCCAAACATTTAAGGGTATGTAAACTTTTGATCAGGGCATTTGAGTGATTTCTGTTATCATTATAATTTAAAAGGAGCCAAACAACTATGTGATAATAAATGGCTTCATATGATAACTATCCTTCTATAAAAGGCATTTTATGCATGATCAGTCCTATTTTCAAATTAAATGCCAAAATTTCACAATTTCTGCCATGGTATGCAAACTTTTGAGCACAACTGTATAGAAGAAACCCTTGGTGGCAATGGTGGGTGTCTTTTCTTTTGCTCTTTTCGTTTTTGGTGCATGATTCGCCATGGCTACCAAAGTGTTTGTTCCAGTGCAAAGAAAGACGCAATGTCTTCAATGTGTGAATAGTCACGCTTCATATTGAACAGCCTTAGTTACAACCTCTGCAAGGGCTGACCACATGGGTTACTGCTCTTTTGATGGTACTACTGGTCACTGAACACTTCTAACATAGGCATTACTGACATTATCAGGCACACTTTCATTGGCCAACCATGCCTGGATATGCATGCATTGTAAAACTAATCACTCCTTCTGCAATGCTCCACACACTACTGTGCAGTACTCCAACATATCAGTAAGGTATTAAAAATGCTTTATGTCCATGGCTTACAATGCTGCTAATATTGTTTGTTTGCTATTTACTTCATAAACAAGTATCTTTTTTCTTGAACTGCAGTGGCCCTTTAAGAAGATACCAGTGACTGTTGAAGGCAAGAGAGAAGGAAGAATGTAGTGGGCATCTGCTCAAGGACTAGCCCTTACCTCAGTTAATTGAGAACATAGAAAAATAAAGATCTTTGAAACCAAATGATGTTTAGAAACTCTTAACCACAATATCCTAAAATTCCAGAAAAAAGCATTAATGCTTCATATATAAATATATATCATGATTCCTTCACCTGAGAGAATGCCTCTTCTGCTAATATGCAACTTATACAAAAGCAAATTCAGTCTCCGTATTCATGAATCACAGAGGAAAGGGGCTAATGTAAGTACTTATTATTTTTCCATGAAAATTCATGATAAACCCACTTTGCAATTCATGACAGATTCTTAATTAATCTCATGCCTGGTGTGTAAAGTGATCGCACAAGCAGATAAAAACCCTGAGGGTCAGGTAGAAATATTCATGTATACATTATGTTGCTCTTACACAACACTGAATATCTCATTACCAGCTGCCTGCGGGTTCTGTATTAATGATGAGGGGCTTGAGCACACCCCAGGAGATTGTGCTAAATCCTAACAATTAAATTTCATCCGCTGCACAAATGTTGCAACTATTTCTAGGTTTATTATTCATAAAAAGTCATTGCAATCTTCTAAATTTAATGCAAGAAAATTGGCACTCATATTTTTTAAGAATAGCCAAGTAGGCATAAGATTATGTAATTGGAGCAAAACAGGATATTTCTACAAATATATACATTTTCATCCAAGTAATATTGTATCTCACCTTAAATGGTAGATATCCCACATTTACCTGCTCATAACATAATTTAATCATACATTTCTGTTAAATAGTCTTATCTGACTCCATGATGAAAGATAACAAATATCATAGCGTATTACTGCTTCCATTAATTGGAAATACTTTATATAAAGTACTTTATATAAAAGTGTTTTAAAATGCATTGATGAGCTGCTTGTTTCAGATATCTTCTCAATAGGGTGTATCATTATAAACCAATGATGACCTTATTGGACACAATGAAAGCATTGGCATTTTAGCTGCACATTTGCATTATTGAGGTCAAATCTTCCTCTATATTTAAAGTCTATTTCCAATGGCAGGAGTTGATAAGCAGAAACCAGAATTATAACTTCTACTGCACAAGCATGTTTTTGTTGTTCAGTCATGTCTGATTCTCTGTGACCCTATGGACTGCAGTAGGCCAGGCACACCTGTCGGCCACTACCCATCTGAGCTCCCCCAAGCTCATGTTCTTTTCCTCAAATACTTCATCTGTTCTTTCAGCATTTGCCATACCCATCTTCATGTGTCTTCGTTCTTTCCCAGCTTCAGCATCTTCTTCTCTAGGGAATCCTGTCTTCTCTTGATATGGACAAAATATATGAGCTTTAGCCAGATGATCAAACCTTTCAGTCAACATTTTGGCTTGGTTTTCCTGCAGTGTTGATTAGATTGTCTTGCAGTCCAAGGGATTCTAAGCAGTTTTCTCCAGCACCACAATTCTACAGTATAAATTCTACGGCGCACAGCTTTCTTTATGGTCCAGCTCTCACATCTGTATGTTACTACTGGGAACACCTTAGGTCCAAATATGCAGACCTTTGTAGTGCATACTTTATACACATTCAGCCTTATTAAATTGTGATTCGGTAAATTTAAAAGGGCTCTGTTTAAGCACACAGCATATTTTATTTACAGAAGTTTTTAGTTAGTGAAGACCTTGCTTTTGAATAGAAGTTCACTAACTAAAAACTTCTGTAAAAAAATATGCTGTGTGCTTAAATAGAGCCCTTTTAAATTTACCGAACCGCAATTTAATAAGGCTGATTATATATATATACTAGCGACTTGCCCGTCAAAAATGACGGAGCAATAAAATTATAAGGCAGGTAATGCTGTTTGGCACAGACATTAATGTTTTTTTGTGGTCTGAGATCCTTCGGCGCTCATTGCGAGCCTTGCGCTAAACGCCTTCGGCGATCATTGCAAGGCTGTTGGTGGTTGTATATTTTTTTCTTTGAGGCGCTTTTGCTGTTATTGTATTGTCTGCGCTGATCTGCTTTTTGCACTTATCGCAAGGCTTTGTGTGCTATGAGCAGCGTTGGCGCTCGTGAGGCGCGCAGTGAATAGCTTTTGTTTTTATTGCGATAGTGTTTTTTTGTTTTGTTTTTTGTGTATATGTTTTTTTGTAGGCTAATTAAATAATTAATAAATTAATAGATGAATATACTTTACCTATTTTGAAGTAATATATGCAGAAAGCATTGTGCTGAAGAGCTGACAATCTGTTTTGATGTTCCTGCAGCATACAATGTTGGTTTGCACTGTTGTGGAGCTGAGGTGTAAGTGTCAGCAATGGGTGCAGTGTGTAGTGTAAATAGGCTGCGTGCACGAGGGAAAGCCGTTAGTGTAGCTGTGTACAACCGCTGTGTTGTAATATGGCGGCGAATGTGTATGTGGTACGCGGGTGTGAATGATTTAGCGTCCTTGCTAAAAGTGTATCTTTACCTCGTACAGCTTTTTTGAAAGCCGTATGTGCTTGGTGGTGTTTTGCGGCTTTAGGGTCCTGTAGCCTCGTTTTCGTTTTTTTGAGGTGTAACTTCACCTACAGAGGTCCTGGGTGCCCCCCCGCCCTTGCTGTGGGTAAGCTTTTTATATGTTTTTTATGTGTATTTATCATGTTTTTAATGTTTTCAGGTGCGCGGTTCGGCCGTTAAGGTCGTATTTTTGCAAGTTCGTAATGTTTTTTTTTCCTAACTCCTGCGTCTCATATTTTTTTAGGCTAAGTCCGTAAATTTTGCGTTCTAAAACCTGCGGTTCGTATTTTTCTGTGTAAGTCCGTATTTAGTGATTGCGTGTTAGATCTATTTTGTTAAAAGTGACGCTTGTGTTTGTGTTTGTAACCGCTTGTGAGTCGCCGTAGAGCCTCCACCTCGGCAAAGGCGGCCCCTCGCTTTGCGAGGGTCCGCATTTGCAGACCAAACTGCGTCTCTGGCTTGACGACGATTCGTAGTTTGCCAACTATTATATGTGACTAAAGAATTGCCCGTCAAAAAATGACGGCAATGAAATTGTAAGGTAGCTAATGCTGTTTGGTGTATAATAATGAAATATATAATACATTAATAAATGACTATACTTTACCTATTTTGAAGCATTGTGTTGAAGAGCTGGCAATCTGTTTTGATGTTGCTGCAGCATTAGTGGTGTGGCGCTGCTGTGTAAGCGTGATGAACGCGTCCAGTGTAATAGTGTGCGTGCGCAAGACCAAACCGTTAGCGTAGTTTTGTACTTCCGCAATGTCGTAAAATGGCGGGTAATGTGTGGTATGCGTCTTAGCGGAATATCCGTAGGTCTTTTGTGGTGTTTTGCAAGATTCTTGTGGTGTTTTGCGTGTTTAGAGTGCTGTAGCCTCATTTTCGTTTTGTTCGGCGGCCATTTTTTCTCTCGCTTAGAGAATTTTTTAGTGCCTAAACTCTTTTATTTTGAGTTAAATGAAGGTGTAAGTTGCTTTTTTGAGGTCCTGGATGCTCCCTCTTGCTGTAGGTAAGCTTTTTATGTATGCGCTGTTTGTATTTATTGTGTTTTTAATTTTTTTCATGTCCGCGAGTTGCGGACGATTTTTGCCAGGTCGTAATGTGTGGTAACGTGTCTCATATATTTTTTGTGTTACGACGTGAAGTTTGCGAGTATCGCAGTTGCTGGCAAGGAGCGCCTGTGTTGCTCCTTGCCAGCAACTGCGACCCTCGCTTTGCGAGGGCCACGTTACAACGTGAAGTTTGCGAGTGTCGCAGTTGCTGGCAAGGAGCGCCTGTGGTGCTCCTTGCCAGCAACTGCGACCATCGCTTCGTGAGGGCCGCGGCTCGCTACGCGATATCAAGCAGACCTGGAGATAATTTTTCTCCCACATAGAACTTCTTAGTAAACAGCATTTAGACTGTTGCTGAGATTTCTGGGTAGTGACATGTAAATGAGGTTTAAAGGGTACCATTTTTTGGCCTCAGTTAATATGGGAATCTGTTTAGGACTATGGCCCATACTCTCAGGCAGGCTTAATCACATAGGCCTCTATTCAAATGAAAGCCTGCAGTTTGCGTTATACAGGCCGTAAGTTTGCAGGCTTGAAATTTGCTACAGTTACAGAAGGATTCAACTGAACAACCCCTACATACACATTGATAACTCTAATCTCATGGAAATGTTGCACACCAATGAGAGTGAAATGTAAGCTCCATGGATTTCACTTGGAATAGATGGATCATCTATCCCTCCTCAAATCCATGAACGTTACATGGTGGGTTATAGGTGTAACCACTGCAGCAAATGCATATACAGACTCTGCAGGGATGGATTTGCAGTCTAGTGTATTGTTTTGAGCCAATAACAGACAAGCTCATAATATTAAGTAATGATCCATACAGCAAAGGATAGCATCAAACGATAGCAAATAAATTAAACATCCAGGTTCAAGACAAAGGGCTGTCAGATATATAGGATCACAGATCGATCAAATAATCATAAAATGTTGTTAATCATATAACATTGTTCTGTCATTGCAGCTGGCAGGGGGTGTGGGTCCTCTACAGAACCAGAGGCAGGAAGTCGGCTCAGTCAGAGCCAGAGGCTGCTGGCAGTGCCCCTGCTTGCCCGGATCCATGTCAGGGGGAGCCCAGGAGAGGATCTGAGGGTCTGGGAGATGAGGGGGGGAACTATTCGTTTATTTAGTCAGTGAGGGGACTTGCCGGACCTTGTGTCACACTAGTGGAATTTGACCCAAATGATTCCCTCCTCCCATAGATTGATTCACCACCTGTGCCCACTAGACATTGAACTGATATGCAGTCCATGCCGCCACCACAATCAGCTCCTCCTCTCACCCCCGGCATGTCCTGGACACCACCACCAGGCCACCACCTGCATCTGGTCCCCAGCACCTCACCACTGAGCCACCACCACTGCTTCCTCTCAAAGCCATGCCCAGAAAACTTGGACATCCATCCACAGGCCCACCTTTGGAGGCATCATGGAGGAGAATGGGGTGGAGAGATGCTGGTCCTGATGAGAGAACAAAGATATGCTATGCAGGGGATCTAGGCCAGCAATACCTCCCACCAGGCCTTGGTGGGCCGCAGCCTCAAAAGGCTCAGTAAGGAGGCACAACCAGCAGGTGGAGTTATTAACTTTTATTTGGATAGCTCCAACATATTCCATAGCCCTGTACAGGGGATAAGAACAAGGAAGAATACAATGTTAACAATCTGCAGAAAATGGAAGGCCCTGTTTTGAGTTTAGAATCTTTGTAGAAAGTGATTTTTTTCCCAAAGCACCCTACAAGATTGGAAACTTGCTACTTACAATCTAAGGGAGTGGAAGAGGCAGAAACCTTGGCAAGAACAAACAGATAAGGAATAGATGGGTCAGGAAGGAATTGTAGTTTACTTAGGTAGGACGTAAGCAAAGTTAGAAAGGTAGATGGAAGGGATCTGGACGAAAGTATTTGAGGTGAATGGCTCTAGTATGTGATATGTTATCTGCTCCTAGTGTAGATGTGGATCTGGATAAGTGGAATGGAAGCTTGTTTGCTGGAAGGTTCATGGCCATGCTGCTCCCGGAGGTGCAGAACCAGAGTGGGCTTACACAGGCCAGCTCAGCATGGACAACGCCCAGCATGCTCTGGTTCTTAGCACTGCCTCCTCCACTACAAAGGCCTCTCCCACACACCTGCAGCCTGGCTCCTTCATGCCTCCCTCCATCCCTTTGCCTCTACCAGTACTGCTGCCTCCAGTTGGGATGCCAACTTACCCCCCTCGACTAGGGACTAGGCACAGTGGCATGTGGGGTGGGGGCCTTGTGACAAGCCAAGAGAAAGGAGGAGATAGGGCTGCAACTAGGATTTGACCTTCTCAAAAACACTTCTCAGTGACAATCTATTGGTCCAAGTGTCAACCAAATCTAGCCTGAATACAGAGTAGAGGATCATGGCCTATGTGACGGTGATATTTTGTAAGCAGATGGCTACCACCATCACAAGGTCCATGATCCTCTTCTCTGTGAACACGTACACTTTAACATTTCACCAATTGATAGACACTGAGGAATGCTGTTGAGAGATGGTGCAGTCCCTATTTTTGTTTTCCCTTAGGAAAAAACTTTTTTTAATTATTTTTAGGCACAATTCTGGTCTATGAAGGCATCCTCTTCATCTGCAAGCAGTGCTACCAAATAATGTGAGGGAAATATATACACAGCAGATATTAGATTATTCCATTAATGACATCGCTGTTCAGAATTATCTCACACACCAATAAATAATGATATATCATGTTTAATAACATGTTTGTTTTTAAGTTTAACTTATAGCAATGCAGATATGGAGTGGCACCAGCAAAGTGCAATAATTGCCTATTATTTCAAGCCAGCATTAATAGATGCATTGGTTCACCATATCATTCCCTCATCAATCTGAGAACAGATACTTTTGGCTATAGAAAGGAACCTAAAGTATGGCTGCTGATATTTGTCTCCTCTTAGTAATAGTGGGTAAATGATAAAACATCATGATTTCTTAACAACCAGTTATAATCTGATAATACAGTATCTGTATAGCAGATGAATGTGATGTCCATGTGGATAAAATATCAGAGAGATGGTGATAGTACTCTGCCCCAACTGACTATCGGTCACAGCTAAGCATTCCTTGTGAGATGCCACATCATTACTCCTGATGATGGCAAAGGTATATAATGATTTGCACGGCTTGTGGATGAAGTTCAGGTAAGTTGGGTTATTGTTACAGTTACAGTATTTACCACTGATGTTTTTTTCTTCTACTTTTTATAAATTTTCTGACCACAATGTATGTGTGTAATTAAATTGGATTACATAATCCATGGTTTAATTCATCTGTGTAATGGAGCATATGAAGACATGATGTATGTGCTATGCGCTTTACTGAGGAGAATACAATACTGGGAAATAAAAGTTTAACAAATTCAAGAGTTGAAGGGCCCTGTTTTGAGCGCTTTAGGTATTGCTAGTTTCTTCAGCTTCTTGTTCTTTCAGATCCACCACACCACACTCAGGATATCAATGCACAGTTGGATATGTTTATGACTGTGCTCTGCATATAAAATAAACAATAAGCCAGAAAAATATATAAATTATTTAGGTATTAAAATTACTCCGGAGATCACTGGCCTGTATCAGTCCAACTATATTCCGCTATACAAGTCCCTGAATCAGGACTTGTTGAAATGGAATAAGTATCATCTCTCTTGGTCGGGGAGGATAAATGCAATAAAAATGAATATTCTCCCCAGGATCCTGTACTTTTTCAGGACTCTGCCTATTCAGGTACATACGAGAGACTTGACCAGCTTCCAAAATGCAATATTCAGATTTATTTGGAATTACAAGCACCCTAGAATAAGGAAAGCAATTATGATGAGGAGAAGATCCTCTGGAGGCTTGGGCTGTCCCGACCTCCTTAAATACTTCAGGGCAGCCCAGATTTCTTTCTTGACCCAGGTGCATTCGGCAGAGCACCAGCCACTTTGGGTCTTTGTAGAAAACCACCAAATCGCACCATTAAAATGGGATACTCTTATATGGGACCCTTCTTCCCCGTTGCCCTTAAAGCTGGCTCGAAACAACCCGATGATAGCCCTGTCTCTGAGGGAATGGGAAAGAGCTAACATCAGTAGACAGCTAAGCCCCAATATCTCTTTGCTAACCACTACACTCCCTTCCCTTAAGCACCCTTGAGGAGATGGGTACGTTCTCCAAAGATTGGTGGATCTCACGGAAGTTAGATAGGTTTGGAAGCTGGGTTAGAGAGGGTGCAGTAGTGGGAGTTTTATGGAAACGTACAATCTCCCACCCAGAGAATACTTCAACTACAACAAAATTTGCCACAATGTTACCATTAAACTCCGTAAATGGGGCCCGCCAAGTTCAACTTGGTTCACACTAATATGTAATAAAGCCCCACTAACCAGGGGAATATTGGGGGAACTGTATGCTATATCCAACTCTAATGACATGGCTAGCAAGCCCAAGCATGTTAAGCAATGGGAACAGGATATGGGAGTAGAATGGGACATGAGTAGGTGGTCCAAAATTAGCCTGGAACTGACAAAAGGCTCCAGATACTTTAGCCATATGGAAACATCAGCCAAAGTTTTATTTAGAACCTATTACACGCCAGACAGGCTACACAAAATGGACCCTAATATCTCTCCTGAGTGTTTTAGAGGCTGTATCACAGGAGGTTCCTTCTGCCATATTTGGTGGGACTGCCCAATTGCTCAATCATTGTGGCACAAGGTGGCTGAACTGGCCTCTAATACACTTAAAACAAAAATACATCCCGAGATGGGAACATGTCTCCTAGGGCTTCCAGTACAAAACTTACGTATTCACCAAAATAAGTGGCTTCAATTTATCATGTTGGCGGCTAAAAGCAGTCTGGCAGGAAATTGGCGGAAGAATACACTAGATATCCACTCAGTCATTAACAAAATCAACTTTATTATGACATTTGAACATATGACGGCAACTTTAAACGATACGGTGGCTGTTTATAAGGAAATATGGGGTGACTGGAGCGGGACGGAACAATCATTCCAGATACACTGACGGTAGTGCACTGATCGAGAGGGGGAGGCAGATAATAGCTGGTACGGTCCGGCTCTCCATGGTACCTCGTTTGAGGTCGATGCGGACGTGGACGGTAATAAAGGTAGTAAGCAATTTCTGTAAAACGTAATGTTGAAAGGCACACGTTAATTTGTGTTAAGTTATGTTATATTTTTGTTAGTTAAAATTGTTTTAATTTCTGTAAAAAGTAACCATAGCAGGATATCTAGCACGTGCGAGACATAGATAGAGCATTTAAGCACGGGTAACTTACCTAACCTGTTATAGGTTGCATGCATAGACTAATAGATAAAATCTTAATAATAGAAAAAGGAAAAAGGCGGAGGGTGACACACGGAATTGACATATGTATTTTATCTTGGGCTAGCACAAATGTATACGATGAAAATCATAAAGTGTGGGGGACCTGCGTGTCGCTCCTTGTTTTCAAATGTGCTTGTCTTGTGAATGTGTCAATAAAAACTTTATGAAAAAAATAAAAATAAACAATAATATTGTTATACTATTATCCATGTTTTTGTGTGTTTCTCATGGTTTCTGATTTAGGACATCAACATACATAACAATTATTTAACTATTATGTTTTAGGATTTGGTCATCATCCTGTATACACATCCCTTGAGGCATCGGATTAATACAGAACATTACAGTGACACAAGCATTGTTTACAAGTGATCACATGTCTTAATATATCCAATGTGTATTCACACAGCTATTTAAATGTTATCATCACTATTTTGTAAAGCAAGGGTGAACAACATCATTAGTGATTATTGTGAGTTAATACTTTGATACATATATATTATGACACTGATGGGGCTCACTATTCCACTGAATGGTTGTTAACCATCTGACATGTCTAATTAATGATTAATTGAAACATTAATACGATTACTTATTGTCACATGATCATTATTGGTAAACATGTTTCCACAAGAACAACAGTAATGGTGTGGGAGTTGCCAGTACAAGTGTACCCATAATTCCCGTTGATGGAGGCGAGATTCCTGGTGCTGCATGTGCCTCTCCACGGCCTCCTTTTGTGTTTTGTAGACCTTAGTGAACAGCTTGAACACATTAATGTACTCCCCCTTGTCATGATCTGTCCCTATGTGGCCCTGTGCCTATAACATGTTCATTACATGCTCCATGTGAAAATGCAGGGCCTGGCCTGTGCTATCTAGTGATGTACCTGTGGCATTAATCTCCTCTGTTTCTCCGCCATTGGTATCAACCAGTCCTGTGTTTAAGGCCTTATATATATATATATATATATATATATATATATATATATATATATATATATCCAGTGTCTGAGATCCCAGGTTATTAGGTAAATGATATACCTTGCCATGGATGTGCCATTGCTGATCTCTATGAGTAGTGTGATGTGGAGATGATTGCTCCTGTCGCAGAGTATTGTTTGTAGTGTGGCTATCCCTTTAAAAATAAGTGCTTCATGGCAACTGCTGTGGTCCATGTGTGTTTGCTGATTGTTATTAACCTCTTGCGTACTGTGGTTTATGTTCCCCTGGACATTGTGATATTTACGTGGAAGTGTGATATTGGGAATAGTTGGTGTTCCATTATATATATAATGAGTCAAACATATTAATGTATATATCTTATTTTTATTTTCGCATATTTACCTCTGTGACAGTTTTATGATTTCAGAAACAATTTATTAACATGATATCTCTTTAACAGATGTATCTTGCTGTCAGCACAACATTTTTTGTGTGATGAGTAATACATAGATATTAAATAGCAAATATTTGCCAATAGCAATGCACAGCATTAATTTTTTCATGATCTTACATGCTCTTCTTTTGTTTTTGAGTGCTGTACTATCGTTTTAAGTGCCTCTCCGGCAGTCAGCAAAGGTTTTAAAACCATTTGTGAGTGTTATTTAGTACCCGTAAATCTTTCTTCACTTTTTCCAAGTTCTCTGCTGTGATTCGCAATAGATCCATAAAGTCCCAAAATGAATATGTTTTGGTGTAAAACGGTGAAACAGAGTCACTAGTAATATTTTGGCAGTTCAAAACTCAATGGAGAATTTTGCCCCAGTCACTCGTAGTAGTTCGCTCAAAATTTTTCTGGGATGGGTGAATAGAATAGCTAGAGATATTTAATTTGTTCTTAAACACAGTGTAATTTGTAATATAGGGGAATAGAATAGTTCTTTAAGATATGATGGTAGGATATGGACAAGGCGAAGGGTCAGCCTACATTTCTGCCTAGCTTGCTCTACCAGCTGTAAAACATAATTTTTAAAAATAACTCTCTAAAACATTAAACTGTTGTATAATAAATATAGTGCCATTTTATATCTTTCCAAGTACATTTTAAATATTCTATTTTAAATCACAAAAGTGTAAAAATGAAAACCAGCGTGGACTCACATATACTATAATTTATTAAAAAGCAAATAGTGAATGACATATGAGTAATTCAAAGTCAAAAGCCCCCATGCTTAAGAAGAAATTAATTAAAACATTAAAGACACTGACACACTACAAAACTCCGCTAGGCTAATTTCCTAAATATGAATATGGGAAGAACGAGTTTCCATGTTTCTGATTACCTGTATGATTAAGTGAAGAGGTCATGGAGGTGGAGGGTATAAAGCGACTTGTCTCATGGAGAGAAGAACCAGCAGGTAAGCCTTATCATTAGGTAAAGCAGGATCTAACCATGATCTCCACAAGAAGAACTCAACTCACAGGTACATGCTTATCTGGCTGCCGTACAATCATTTGTCTAAAGTGTTTAGTTATGATTTATTCATAGTGTAGATTCTATAGGATATGTTCTAGTAATTGGATTTAGTCTCAACTACACAAATATAATTATACACAATAATTATAGCTAAGCTATAATTATACTTAAGACGTTATTAGTTAACAAACTCTTTAAACACAAGACAAGCAATGTAATGGTTAATTTTAGTATTTATATTTTATATACATGAAACAGTTTACCAGTTTATTCAGATATCTCCATAGGACAGCAGTCTCATATGGCTAGATTTCAGCCTCTTTGATCTGAAATAATTTTACAAAACCATCATTACATCCAGTTTTATGCCAACAAGTGAGTAGATTGTCTGCACATTTCTTTCTTTGCAGATATACATCCTTATTAAATTGTGATTCTGCCAATTCTAAAAGGCTCTATATAAAGAAACATAGCATTTTTTTTTTTTTACAGAAGATTTTAACTAAACACTTCTGTAAAAAAAATATGCTCTGTGCTTATATAAAGCCCTTTAGAATTGGCCAAATTGCAATTTAATAAGGCTGATAATTATAAAAATTATGTTTTCCTTCAAACACCTAAGAAAATGTAACCAGTTCAATTGGGAAGAAGTAGCCTTGATAGATAATGTGCATTTTTCTTGTTAACTTGCACTGTGATTATATTCTACAGGATATTGTATTCCACTGGTAGAACATCATAATTGGCCACGCATATTAAGAATGAAAAAAGACACATATCTTGGACAAAGCTATAAAGAAAATCCTTCCAAACCAAAGACTAAAACTAAAATAATGGTATTAGTTATACATTCACACAGTATGATATATTGTTATACACAAAAGCTATAACCAAATTCTCAAGCATGCAGGATATCTACGGATCACCTCTACCTGACATAATTGCTGAAGGAAGTATTTCCCAATGTATCCAATGTGGCTTAGAATGTTTTTTTATAGGTCATGTGCTAGCTGGAGAAAAATGGCCTTTATTAATAATTGATAGTCATGTAATGCTTCTATCACTATGGAATTACATCAAGAGACAAGGGGTATTAGTAATTGGTTTTATTTCCTTCACAGGAATACTGCTGTTTGCACTTTTGGTATCAGATAAGTTTGTGATGAGGAAGATGGTGTCCTCCTATCCTCTCTGCAGTCAAGGCAATGCCCACTGTCAGGTTTTGCTCAGTGACCTTTTTGAGAGGGCAGTAAAACTTTCACACTACATTCATTCCCTCGCCACAGAAATGTTCGATGACTTTGTGAGTATCATAAATCTTTTGTATTACATTCTCAGACAGTCCCATGCATGTGGAAGGTATTTAGTATTTTGATGATAAACTTTTAGGATAGGATGGTATTAACTCATATTTATTAGTGCCAAAGTGTTCCTCATTAGTTCTAAACAAGTATCAGAATAGCATAATATTAACAAAAACGTCACAGCGCATTGAGTTAACACCCAATATAAATGTATTTATAAAATGCATTTTAAATACATGCTTAAATTGTCATGCACTGTTTTTTGTGTATTTTAATATATTATAGTTGTTATTAATGTATCTATATTTTGGCACTACATGGCTATACAGTTCAATCAACCAATGCGGTTAATGTCTATTATACTGTATCAGCTAAATATATTAATCGTAGAAACACACACTTGTTTCATTGCAGAGCTGCAAACATATTCATTAAACATATTTGCTTATCTAGACCCAATTGGGCTTTTGACTGGTATACATGTACAAAATAGTTTCTATAAATTATGGTGGCCAATTTTTGTTTAATGACAACTTTTCTTAAAGAATTCTACCACTAAGCAGATATAATCCACATGTAAAAGAGCTAAATAAAATATTTTAGCTTTTTGACAGAAAAGATGACTTGCTAAAATTTGTTTAAAGGCATATATAAGTTTGCTGGAATATGAATGTATCTGATAGAGGAGAATTAGTAGTTTATGCAAACATTTTTTGCATGAAAAAATCCCAAAATAAACATCTAAACACTTGAAGTCAGCAAAATGTTTTGTAATTTCCGACAGTTGCAAATTAGAGTTAACAACCAACAAACCAAGGCTAAATTAGCATCAAATTTAAAATGATTTGTTTTGGCCAATCAGGTTAGGTGAAACATTTGATTTAAACTACGGGGTTCCTTTTTGTTCTGCAAAGCAGCCTAGGATATGTAGTGTATCACTGATGTATTGCTGCTGACATACAGACAGGAAGCAGCAAGGAGATTGGCTGAGCAAGCAACAGCAGGTAAATAGTGGGTTAATATTGCTCCCCTGATGCTGCATGCTGATTGGGGGGATCAGATGCCTGTGTAGACACCCCCTGGAGGTGTCAACATAATCATTAAAGGGATTTTTAGATATTAATAAAAATAAAAAATTTTATGAGATGTGCTGAATACATAGAAGCTGCTTTTTGCCTAAGGAGTGCAGAAATGTTTAAATCCAAAAAACTTGTATATGCCTTTAAATTAATTCATGTTTAATTTTTTTTAGCTAAATAATTAATTCACTGTGCCTGTATAGGAACAACGCTATTCTCCAGGACGACATTTTGCAAGGGCTATGATCACCTGTCATACTTCCTCACTAAGCACCCCTGAGGACAAGGATCAGGCTTTGCAGATACATGTAAGTAGTGTGGGTTATCAAGAATGGTATTTGCATCTCAAAATTAATTATTGTATATAGCATAAAGAATCTGTCTCACAATGAGTAGAACACCAGGTCAAATTAGGAACATACCTACATGTATGTCATGTGCATTTTATTTGTCTTGATTTCTTTCTTTGCGTCCCTCTTTCTCTCTTCCTCCCTCGCTCTATAAATAATATAACTGGAGAGACTATTGCATAATAGAGTCCAAAAAAAAGTATTTAGTAGCAAGGGATTGGATGTGGTCTTAATATGTCTACATGTAAGTATAATGATGTTCTTTCACATTACCTCTAATTCCTCAGCACACCGACCTTGTGAACCTTATACAAAAATTGTTACGTTCTTGGAACCAGCCCTTGATGTATTTGGCTTTAGAAGCTCCAGAGATTGTGTCAAGGAAAGCAAAAGAAATCGAGGAACTCACCAAAAACCTGCTGGGAGGAGTAGATAGAATCGCTGGAAGGGTAAGCAGTAAACTACAAAGCCAAAATAGAGCCAACAATTAAACATTTGCAGAATTAACAATTAGACGATTCTTATGTAAACCATTTTTAAATGAATCAAGGGCATTTTTACATAATAATATGTATCTTCAAAATTCAGTTGGTGCATCTTCTCATTGGTGAAATATGAATAAAAAAAAGGAGAAGGATCATAGAAGAAAGAGGGACATTAAACGGACAGCTTTCTTGGACAAAGCCAGCATATTAAATATTTATACTTTAAAAAGTGCAGATCAATATGGTAGAAGTGTTCAAATGTAATTTTTAAATTGCCATTGTGTATATTTTTTAGCAAATGGTGTAGATAAATGTATATTGTTTTGGATGAAGAATGCCAGTCCTATGGCCTGGATCTTCCTTCGTACATGGGATTGGGAGTCTTAGCAGTCAATATCTGGGATGTAAATAAGCATAAATCAGATAGTTATACGGGAAAACTATTTCAGAACTAAAACAGAGATATCCTCCCACAATATGCAGAACCTCTGCCAAACTATATGTCAGGGGAAGGAGTTATAATTATAGTGCTATATATTAATCATGTTTTTTCAACACAATGGAAAATGAGAAATTACATTTTAACTTTTACACAGATCGGTACTTTTAATATTTATTCAGGGAATCATTTCTTTTTTTTAAATGTTACGTTCAACAAAAACTATTTAATAATGTGATCTTAATTATGGAATTACTTGTCCAATAAAAAAGTCAAAATTATGTATTTTGTTCAGATATTTATCCCCAATTACAATGCTTCTCTTTATTTATATTTAATCATACCTTGTGGTCATTTCTGACGAATTTAGACATGCCTTTTCTTAGAACTTTGCATCATTCATACTCCAAATTACTTGTTAATTTTAGATGCAGAGCAATCTGGGAGATAACTTCTACCCGCAGTGGCTCGGGCCTGTGGAAGCCATGGCTCCAGGTGTGGAGTCTCAATTATTCTCATTCTACCAACTGATGTTTTGTTTTCGAAGAGACTCGAACAAGATAGACAACTACTTGAAGATACTTCGATGCCGCTTGGTTCATGCAAACAACTGTTAGGGATTTAAAAAAACAAACAAAAAAGGTGCTCATGTGTTGCTTTTAGGTGCTAAACAGGGCTAACAAGAAACATACATGAACCAGGTAATAGGTAAAGCTCTAATATATTTTTATGTCTACTTTGCTGGAAGGATAACAAACAGATTACAATGAGCAATGGAATGGCAGCTTTTGCAAGACAATGGAATCTAAAATATTAATTTTAATTTATACCAGTGTTTCCCAAATCAACTCAGGCTTGGAACACATATAGGTCTCTGAAAGAATCTATGCAACTTCAGAAGTCAAAACCGACTCCTGTGGAAGCCCCCAAATTACTTCCCATGAACTAAACGTTTAAAAGTTAGGTTTCTAATTGATTAATGAAAGGCAATATAGACATGATCCATACAATTCTGACCATGTGACATTGTGCTATTTAATCTAAGAGTGTCTAAATTATGAAGATAGTCTTACTGGCTCTATGGATTTGACATAGATCAATTAATTATAAAAGGTTACAGATTCATGGACTAGTGAAATAATACATCTTTATGAATGGTTAGAAAGCTCACATACATTGAGAACACAAACTCAAAAGGATGTCTAATAACTTGTCCGAAGGAGGATGTATTTATCCACTAGAAACATGGATATAATGTAAAAAAAAACTCTGATACTACATAGAGAACCACCACTAGCATTAACAGACAGATTCTTAAAGGCACATCTAAGTTTCCTGGATTATGAATGCATCTGGATAGAGGACAATCATCAAAAAAATGTTGCATGAAAAAATCACAAAATAACAATTTACAAACTCACCCTGATGTTTGCTAAATCTCTTGAGTTTGCAAGCAGCAGCTTTTGTGAGTTGACACCCCTGAAAATCTCTGCTAAAATTAGCAAAAAAAATCATAATTTGTTTTGGCCAATCACAGGCAGCTATACATTTTAATACAATGTAACAATCAATGATAGCAGTTTGCGCAGGAATGAACCATGGGATGCATAGTTCCTCTGTAGAAGGAAGTAGGAGTCAGACACTGATCTGTAGATCTGCTGCCGGCCTAGTAAAGGGTTCAAATCCGTATTTGAATACAGTGTTTATATTGGTAGGTACACTGTGCCTATGTAAGCAGCGCTGGGGGTGTGGGAAACATGTTTTATTTTTAATAAAATAAATTGTATGTGTATAGAATGACTCAATGAGATTAGAAAAGGGGAAAAACAGGGAAACTTAGATATGCCTTTAAGCTGCAAAAACTAGTTTGCATAAATTAATGACAGCCTATGTTAATTGTATAATGTATGTGGGAATGTGGCATTGCTTGTGCATATTAAAAGTTAAAATGTTATGTGGAACTGGTTTGTGTTACAGAGATGACATTACTTTCATACATTGCCCATTTGAACATGTATTTTCTAACCTGTAATAATTTGTCACAAGGTTTCCCTAATCACTTCATACAGAGCAATGCATCTCACTAGTTGGTTACAATAATAGGGCTTTACAAGTAGACCCAGCATAAAACACGTATTTGCAATTTAAAGATTTCCCAAGTTTATCCTTTCACACAAAAACATGTATCTATCTCATCCTAGTATTTCTAGAACATGTAGACGGCAGATATTCATTGAGCTGCTATAAATTCATTTGCTGGTGATAGATTTACCTTTTATTTTGTACGGTTTATGTTCCTTGTATTGAAACTGAAAGCTATAAATGCAGATTTCTAACAACCTGAGTGCCAAGATATGTATGTGCCTTTAAATCTTACACACCAATCTTTACTAAGGCAACTTCTACATTTGTGATAAGACAAATTACAAAATGGGAGACACAGTGGTAAAAATATTTTTTTAACATGTAGATATTATTTATGCTGATGTCTTATATTACCTATTCAATATGACTGCAAGATATGAATACTGTGAAAAGCAATAAATATGATGCAGAAATATTCATGTGTCAATTGTGTTTCTGTGGAAGAAAATTATTCATAGTATACATTAATAAAATGACCATGTGCCAGCATCACCATAAAGAGCATGGATACTATCACATATATAGTTGTGGATCTTGAGATGTTGGTGACGTTTGCGATGTTGGTAATGCACTTGCGGCCATTGCAAAGCGAGGCGAGCCATTAAAGAACGCAGGACTTAGCCTGCAATGAGTGCCGCAGGCACTCATCTCGAGGCCCGGGCGTTACCAACAACCGACAGGTGCTGCAATGAGTGCCAAAGCCGCGGCTTGATCCAGAAAGTAGTTCTGGCTGGAGGACGGGAGCCGAAGAGGTGGTGAGTGCGGTGCTGCTGGCAGGGATGCATCCAGGTACGAGACAGAGGAGGGGGGGATGGAGACACAAGGGAGGGAGAGGAGGGGGGAATGGAGACACAAGGGAGGGAGAGGAGGGGGGATGGAGACACAAATGAGGGAGAGGAGGGGAAACAGAGACACAAGGAATGGAGAGGAGGGGGAACAGAGACACAAGGGAGGGAGAGGGAAGAACAGAGACACAAGGGGGGAAAGGGAGATGGGGAAAGGAGACACGGGGAAAGGCAGAGGGGGAAAGGGAGAAGGGGGAAAGGAGACACAGGGGAGGGAGAGGGGGGAAAGGGAGAGAGGGAAAGAAGGTACAGGAGAGGGAGAGGGAGAGGGGGGAAAGGAGACACAAGGGGGGGAGGGAGGAACAGGAGAGAGAGAGAGAGGGGGAAAGGAAACACATGGGAGGGAGAAAGGGAAAGGGAGAGGGGGAAAGGAGACACAGGGAATGGAGGGAGAGGGGAAGGAGACACAGGGGAGGGGGAGAAGACACAGGGGGGGGAGAGTGGGGGAAAGACACAGGGCAGGTTGGCCAAGGCCCGCGATGAGCGCCCCCATAGCCCCCCCCCCCCCGATGATCCTACCAAGGCGCTCATCGCGAGGCCTGCAAGTTACAGGGGGTAGAGCCTTGTCTGGCAAACAGCATTGCCAGCTTTCAAACTTTATTCCCATCATTTTTGACAGACAATTTCCTAGTCTACATATAAGTGCAGATACTAATAGTAACAATGTAACTGAGATACTGACATAACTACAAAAAAACTGGAGAAAATATTACGGGTACCAAAGACCACTCTCAAATGGTTTCAAATGCAGCAGCAGCAGTTAAAGATACAGTATAGCGCCAAAAAATAAAAACACTTCAACAGTCCAATATAAACATATGTATAATAAAAAACGATATTGTGTTATCATGCCGGTTTCATCATACAACATCAAGGGTAACACACCCCAGTACTCAAGGGGGTATTTTTGCACTTTTTTCTTAAAAAAACAATAAAAATCATAAAACTAAAAACTAAAATAAAAAATTAATAAAATGAGTAAACACACAAAAAAAGGTTTAAACATGAGGGATAAGGTACCTAGGAAGCCTAAGGGGCCAAAAGTGGGAACAATGTCCCCTGAAATTCCAAGCTGCAGCACTGCACAGCATGGGCCCCAGACAGATAAGACAACCCCAGCTCCTGGTGGAAAAACACCTTCTGCCAGCAGAGCTACCCCTGTGACTAATACCTGGTCACAGGTGGTTTCTGCTGGCCCCAGCAATACCATTGCTGGGACTGAAAGGGCAGATCACTAGGAAGCATGGGGTTAAGTGTCAGATATCTGGGGTTTATAGTATTGAGATCAATTTGCGTGCTGCAGCTAATGTCATCAACCCATCTTTTATAGCAGCAGCCAGCAAAATGTACGGGAAAGCTGTCTTCTTTACCCGTATGCTGGCTGCTGCTCACACACTTATAAAGAGGGGCATCACAGTGGAGGGATTATATGTCCCAATTGAACCCCTGGAAGGGTTGGGCACTAAAGTTACACTCTCAAATGTGACCCCCCTTCCTACCAGACTCCCTCCTGCGCCCCCACCTGCAAGCCCTAGGGGAAATAAAAACACCTATTATAAAACTTCCCCTGGGGTGCAGAGAGAGAGAGCATTAAGACACGTGCTCTCTTTCAAGAGGCAGGTACAAATGTGCCTCTCCAGGGGCACAGATTACATTGAGGGTTCCATTTGAGGGGGTGCTATACAGAGTATTTTACAGCACTACGGAGGTGCAATGTTATCTTTGCAAGGGGCTGGGACACACACGTAGGAATTGCCCTAATGTTAAACATCCTGTCCCAGCCCCAGCAAATGGCACCTCCACTAGTATAGCACCCATCCCCGCTGAGCCCATAACAGCGGGGACCTCAAGGGTCATAGACCCGCACAGAGCTCGGGTAAGGAGGCCGCTCCTCATACCACCACGGCCTCCAAGCCCCCTTCTTCCCCACAAAAGCCATCTGTGTCTGCGGTCTCCAGAAAAACTGCAGACACAGGGAAGGGGAAGAATGTCACCGGTCCTCCCAGTGTCACGGCTGTTTCCCCAAAGTCCCTTTCTGCCCCCAAAATAAAAACATCAGTTAGTGTGGGGGCACAGGATAAGCAGAGGGATAATAACCCCTCTGCAGGGGAGGCAGTTAGTGACAGCTCCTCTTCCAGGAGTGACATCCCCAGGAAGAGGACACATAAGACCAACAGGGAGGTAGCTGAAAAGTGGAAGGTGCTCTATTTTGGAACACCTCCCTCCAAAAGCAGAAAGAGGAGTAAAACATCTTCTCCTCATCCGGTGGCATTGTCTGGCCCGGTTATAACACTCAGCCAGCCGGTGCCAGACCACACACTTCTCCCTCCAGACCTAAAAGGGGATAATGTGGATAAGGGTCTGGAGGGAAAGCCAGGGCAAGAGGGTCTCCCAAGTGAGTCAGGGGTGAAAAAGAAAGATCAGGTTCTGCCTCTGGTCTATGAGGGGGCCCCAGTAAAGCCCCTGCTGAATGGATGGTCAGTGTCCCTGAAGTGCTGAGCTTCGGAGGCACCAGTCTGTCTCCTTCTCCGGTATCACTCTGACATACCTCAGGCTTTGTTAGAGCCCCAGGCTGAGTCACTACCGGAGGGGGAGAATATAGGCCTGACCCCCATTCAGGACCCAATAGATTTGTCTGTCGGGGGGTGTGGCACCAGGGGAAGTGGATATGGGGGAGGGTGATAAGGCAGGTTTTCCTGTTAACATCATGGGGGAGCCTGTCAACCCTCTTCAGTTTTCCACTGACTCTAACATCTGTGCAATCCAAGCTGAGCAAGCAGGGGTGGAAATGGCAGAGGAGGCATATAAAGCCTCCAAGGCTTCCACTAAGGAAGCCGTGCCAGCCACTGCTGTGCAGCCAGCTACCCCTGAAGCTGCAGGCGTGCAACAGAAATCTCAGGGTCCACTATTTAGCATGAAGGGTGCTAAAGGGACTCATTCTATATCATCCAAGAGGGAGTCCCTTAGAATGAAGCTGAGGAAACTGACCCCAGCAGGGGAGGATGGGGTAAAAGCCCTCAGCCAAGAGGAGCCCAGGGGTGATCCACTAGAGGGGACATCAGATTCTAAGTGGGTTATCCCTGTAAAGGAATTAGATCAATTCCTTGAAAGCACCCTTCATGGGCAAAAGGAAAGGAAGGTGCAGCTAGCCTTGAGAAAGTGGAGTAATATGTCGCTTATTATCCACTCTCTCCAGCAATATCTAGAGGTCAGCAATAGGGCCAAGAATTCTGGGACTGCAGAGTATTTTTGCGTCCGGAATTTCTATAAAATGTGGGCTGCCTATCAGCAGTCTCAAGAGACTGAGGAACGCACAATCCCTGACACGCAGTAATGGCTTTGCACATCAGCACGCTTAATACCAACGGCTGTCAAGACAGTTTCCTCAGGTTCCAAGTACTCTCCTATGTGCGTCAGGGAGGGTACTCTGTGAGTTTCCTGCAAGAAACTCATACCACTCCAGAGGCTGAGTCCTTGTGGCAACTGGAGTGGAGAGGCAGAGTTTTCTTCAGCCATTCACATCGGCGTCGTGTGGAGTGGTGACCCTATTCTCAGAGTCTTTTCAGCCAGAGCTGATGCTTGTGAAAGATGTTATCCCAGGCCATCTAATCTACCTCCGGGTCCGAACGCAGAGTAGCGTAATTAATGTATATGCCCCTGCTAGAGGGCCTGAGAGAGTGAGGTTCTTAGCCAGATTGTGACACTTTTTAGAGACAGTTGACGCAGATGAGTGTTTGGTTCTTGGGGGGGGGGGATGTTAACTGTACTCTGATTTTAACTGTACTGTACCAAAATGGTCCAGAGCCTTACCAGCCTTCTGCATCAGCCATGCGGGAGCTCATCACCCGCTTCTCCTTAGAGGATGTCTGGCGAGCACAGAACTCAGGGGCATCAGACGGCTTCACCTACGTCAGGGTGAGAGCCAGTCTGGTGACCCACTCCCGGATTGATAAACTATATATATCTAGTCACTATATGTCACAAGCCGTTTCTTGTGCCATTAGGCTGGCTCCTTTCACAGATCACAACTGTGTGTCTATGACAGTGGCGCTAATGCCAACAGCGCCACAAGCCGCTTATTGGCACTTCAACAATACCTTGTTGAAGGACCAGGGGCTCGTGACATTGATCTGGGAGATTTGGAAGGACTGGAGGGGTTGCAAGGGGGACTTTGCCACGTTAAAACAGTGGTGGGACGTGGGCAAGGTTAATTTGCAACTTCTGTGTCAGGAATATACTAAGGGTGTGAGTGGGCAGCGCAAAGCTGAGCTGGAGTCACTCCGGGGGGAGGTGCTCCATCTAGAGCAGAGGCTGTTCACTTGTAGGGACCAATCCCTGCAGAGCAAGTATGTAGAGAGGAAAGGTGTCCTCTGTGACCTGGAGCGACACCAGGCTGCGTAGCTCCTTAGGTTTTCTTAAAGATCTAGACCGGGACAGAGCCCAGATTTTTTATAAAGATCTTTATTCTCCGGATCCTATTTCTCCAGACGCCTGCAGGGTGCTACGGGAGGGGCTCCCCACAGTCAGTGAGGGTGTAAGGGAGCAGCTTGATATGCCAATATCTTTTCAAAAACTCTCTGAAGCCCTCCGTGCAATGTCGTGTGAGAAATCTCCAGGACTGGACGGTCTGACTGTAGCGTTTTTCCAATTTTTCTGAGAGACTCTGGGACCTGATTTCCATCTGGTCCTTGGGGAAGCCCTGGAAACCAGGGAGGTGCCCCTGTCTTGTCGAAGGGCAGTACTTGCCCTGCTGCCCAAAAATGGTCAAAATGCACAGGCCTTTTAGAGGGTTCTATACAGGTGGACTCTTTGACTCCCACATTCCGTAACATCTTGTGGGAGGCAGATCATGAAATATCTGGGGATCTACCTGTCCGCTGCGGACGCTTCCGTCCCAGACAACTGGAGGTAGCTAGAGGACAGTGTCCTCTCTCGTCTGGGACGATGGAGGGGTCTAGCAAAAATGCTTTCCCTTGGGGGGGGGGACTCTAGTGATAAATTAGCTGGCGGCTTCTCAGACCGGGCACCGGTTGATCTGTCTGAGTCTGACCCCGAGTTGTCAGCAACATCCAGAGGAGTTTGTCACATTTCCTCTGGATTGGATAGCATTGGGTCTCTGCAGGTGTGGCAAGTCTGCCTTTGGTGGAGGGTGGGCAGGGAGTGGTATGTGTGCGCTGCCAGTGGTCCACCTTCCGCCTTCAATACCTGCAGAGATACCTATCTGCAGATCCCTCTCCGCAGTGGTGCGCACTGGCGTCCAGCTTTTATCGCCAGTTGCGCAACCTGGGGTATGACCGGCAATTATTTCTTTTCAGGCCTGAGGGGTTTGGGAGAGACCTCTCGGTGTTGCTGGCATAATATCAGGAAACCCTCAAGGCCTGGAGCATGGTCTCCGTGACCAGGCAAGGCGTGCCTTTGGGGGATGAAATATTTACGGAGCCCCTATTATATAATCCAGCAGTAGGGGCTCCGTTGTTACAGTCCCCCAGTATCATCCGCCGTCTTAGTCAGGCATGGTTGACACGAGTTGGGATCTTCTGGACTACAAGCACTCCGACTGGGTGTCACCTCAGGAGCTTGCGCTCCATTTGGAATATATGGTGCCCAAAGTCCTGAGGTGCTTGCTCCAGGAGATTAAGAATGCCATCTCCCCCGACTCTTGCACCTACCTTCACGGGGCTCTGCAATCCGGAGTGCCACATGTACCTTCTAACACCCCTGCTCCGGCTGTTTGCATTGGACACAAGCCCCGTGTTTCCCCTCAGGCTCCTCCTATCCCCAACATCTTGAGGTTGCTTTCATGGCATGCCGAGGAAGAGCTTGTATTCTCTCATGCTCCATACAGTGCACTTCTTTGCCCTCGTGACCCATCCCGATACCATCTGGAGGCAGGTCCTCACAGCTGATGAAGGCAAGAGGCCTCGGTGGAGGGAGCTTTATTCTACTTTAGTTCCACGACCCACCGTGGACTTGACTTGGAGAGTGCTCCATGGTGCACTGAGCACAAGAGAGTACTTGGCTAATTTCACGGACTCTCCCTCCACTTGTACATTCTGTGGCAAGGGAGAGTCTGTGTATCATATTTATTTTAGTTGCGCCAGACTGCAGCTCCTCTTGTCACTCTGGAGGGGCCTCCTCCTACAGTTCTGGCTGCATTTCTCCCCACACATATTTATTTTTGGACGCCCAGTGTCCCGGGGCAATAGGGCCAGGGACCTCCTCGTCAACCGGCTCCTGGCATTAGCCAAGCTGGCTATATACAGTATAAGTCTAGGAAGCAGTGTTTGATAGAGGGGGTTCCATTGTCACCGAGGCCATGTTCCGGGCACTGGTGCGCTCCCGTATCCGGGCACAGTACCACCTGGCTTTGTCCACTGGGGTAATAGATGAGTTTGTCTCCCAGTGGGCTGTAGATGGTGTACTCTGCTCGGTATCCCCCCCAAACCGGTTTCTTTTTTTCTCAATCTCCTAATCTGATTATTATTTAATTTACAGAACATGTCTTTTTATTGGTTTGACATGCAGATTGGCTTTATAAAAGGCCAGTCTCTGTCAAACTTTAGTGTTTACAATACACCAGAGTCAGCTTTGAAAATCCCCTGCAACAAGGAAGACTTGAAATCCAGCAAGTGGCAACGTCTTTATTTTGTTTTGGATATGATCTTGGACAGTGAGGGAACTGCAGCCAAGAGTCAGTGCTTCAACTTGAAGCTAGGCTTTTGTTTTGCAACATCTTGTTTGCTATCAAAATAAGTACAACTGCTAATATTTTAAAAAGGGCTCCTGAGTACTCCATTGTGGTGCCGGATACAAGGGCATGAACCCTGAGTGTGATAGCAGAGTTATCACATATGGTGGCAGTGCTAGGAACTAAACAATGGAGGAACTAGTGAAGGCCCTAATACAAACCACTGCATGCCAGGAGACTACTCAGCAGTTACTGAGACAGCAGGCCCAGGCAGCACAAGTCCTGGCGGAACAACAGGCCCAAGCTGCAGTAGACCGAAAGCTACAGCGGGAAACAAACCAAATCTTGCTTGCCCAGCTACAGCAACTGATACCTGCAAAACCTACCCCGATGCCGGAAACATCAACCCAAATCGATTTCTACAGAAAATGAACCCAGATGAAGACGTGGAAGCATTTCTCCTGACTTTTCAAAGAATTGCCATCAGAGAAGCGTGGCCCCAAAGACACTGGGCCAGTATAGTTGCTGTATTTGAGTGGGGAGACTCATAAAGCATATTTTGACCTGGACACAGAGCAAGCAATAGATTATGCCAGTCTAAAAGCCGAGATCCTGGCCAGAGCGGGAGTTACCAGAAGCGTTAGGGCACAGAGAAGTTTGTGGAGAACAAGAACCCTTGCGCACAAATGTTTGAATTGTTGCACTTAGCCCAAAGATGGCTACACCCTGAAACTAATGGTCCAGGGAGAATTATGGAACTACTGGTAATGGATCAATACTTGAGGAGTCTACCCTCAGGCTTAAGAGAATGGGTGGGACAAAATGAGCTGGAGAATCCAGATGAATTTATTTTGTTGGCAGAAAGATATTTGGCCATGAATGAATTTTCCCGTCCTTCAAAAGTGGAGACCTCCAGTATTCAAAGGCGGCCTAATCACCCAAAGGCTCAAACCTCTAACTGGATAAGAAGGTCGGGAACCGGACAAAGACACCTGTACTCAGAAGTAAATAATGTCCACTTTAAAACAACTTAGAAACAGTGATTCCTGAAGAACCAAGGCAAAGAGGCAGCCCCGCAAGCAAGGGGAAGTGTTTTTATTGCGGAGAACCAAGACACATAGCGGCTTACTGTTCAAGTAAAGAGGAACCAATGCAATGCAACATGGGAGAAAGCACAAACCACTGTAACATAATTAACCTGGTGGGGGTGACAGAAAAGGCTCATCAGTTTACCAAACCCATACAGGTTAACAGTAAAGAAATGACAGCCCTAATAGACTCTGCTGCGACTCTTTTCTCAGGAAAACTCATAAGACACAGTGAAATAAAAACTTCAAGACGAGTGGGCATAAAATGCGTACACGGTACCGTCAATCTCTAGCCTACCAGCACCACAACACTGGAGATACAGGGGAAGAAGATTGTAATCACCCATCGTAGCTACCCTGCCTTATCCAGTAGTACTAGGCAGAGATGTTCCCCACTTCAAAGATCTTCCTACTGACCAATGGGAAAGAAAAAAATAACCTGTGGAGAGTGTCCAAACTACTAACGATTCCGTATGTCCACATCTATCATACTTAGATGATGGATTATTATCGAGACCAGGAGAGGCTGAAAAACTAAGCGGAAAGGGCGAATAGCAAAAAGGATGGGCACGGAAATACGAAGGAAAGCTTTTAAAGAAGCTTTAGCCGCAAGCCGAGATAAGGAAAGGCGAGGGGCACTCAGAACAGGTCCTACAGCTCATAATGATGAAACAAAAGGAGGAAACAGAAGAACCTGGAGAGGAGGAGCTGACTCGACAGCAGTGCTTCCAGGACAATAATAATTTTGCACGTGACCAGGCTTCGGAGACAATTTTACTAAATGTACTTAATGAACTATCGTAAGTGAATGGTGTACCTGTGCCTAACAGGCAAAGAAGACAAGGACCATATTTCCTTTTACGAGATGATCTGTTGTACAGAATTGTTCCCTCAGGGAAAGAGACACTGGAGCAGCTCCTAGTCCCTAGAACACATAGAAGGAAAGTCCTTGACCTGGCTCATCGTAACCTCCTTGGGGGACACCTTAGAAAAGATAAAACACTGGGAAGAATCCTGAAACAATTTTTCTGGCCTGGTATACATGCTGAGGTAGCCCAGTATTGTGCATCCTGCCCAGAATGCCAGATAACTGCCCCTCAACCTAACCTACGGGCCCTTTGTTACCCTTGCCCATTATTAAAGAGCCTTTTGAGAGAATTGCAACGGACCTGGTTGGCCCTCTTGAAAAATCAGCCAGAGGACACCAGTTCATACTGGTAATACTGGACTATGCCACAAGATATCCAGAAGCGATACCACAACACACAGCAACCTCTAAAAATATAGCTAAAGAGCTCATACAGCTGTATTCAAGGATGGGGATACCAAAGGAAATCTTGACTGACCAAGGGACACCCTTTGTGTCTAGATTGATGAAAGAAATGTGCAAGCTCCTACAGGTGAAAACACTAAGAACCTCGGTTTACAATCCTCAGACGGATGGATTGGTCGAGCAGTTTAACAAAACCTTAAAGAACATGCGCAGAAAGGTTGTAGCCCGAGATGGGAAAGATTGGGACTTACTTCTACCCTATTTGCTCTTTGCAGTCAGAGTGGTACCGCAAGCCTCCACAGGGTTTTCCCCTTTCCAACTCCTCTATGGTCGCCATCCCAGAGGAATACTGGACATACTGCGAGAAGAATAGGAAGAACAAACCGTGCCCGGTGAGAATATCATAGAGTATATGAGGAAAATGAGGGAAAGAATCTCCCAAGTCGGCCTCCTGGTATGAGAGCACATGGAAAAAGCCCAACAACATCAGCGAACATATAACAACCTAATAGTACCTACGGCTGAAACTAGTTCTAGTACCCACGTCCGAAAGCAAACTACTGGCCAGATGGCAAGGCCCCTACGAAATTATTGAGGCCATAGGAGATGTGGATTATAAAGTGAGGCAACCAGAGTGATGAAGAACAGAGCAAATATACCATGTAAACCTGCTAAAGCCTTGGAGAGAGCAGATAGTAGAGGTGAATATTGCTTGTCTTGACGAAGAGTTGGATGATGTCTGAGGAACTATTCCCAGCACAGAGGCAATGCAAGTAGAAGCATTTGTGTCACAGGATTTGTCCCCTGAACAGAAGGAGGAAACTTACAAAATTACAGAACCAGGTTGCACCACCGCTATTTACCACAACATCATCACTAAGCCGGGGATCAGGGTAAGGATGAAACCCTATTGCATACCCGAGGCTAAAAGAGAATAAGAGCAGATGTAAAAAAGATGCCAGATCTTGTGGTTATTGAAGAATCCCAAAGTGAATGGTGTAGTCCTATTGTGATGATTCCAAAGCCTGACGGCACCATCAAATTCTGCAGCGATTTCCGTAAATAAAACTCTGTATCAGAGTTTGACGCATATCCCATACCTAGAGTGGATAAGTTGATAGAGCGGCTCGGGAAAGCAAGATTTTTAACAACCCTGGACTTGACAAAAGGATATTGGCAAATTCCTTTGACACAGGCAGCAAAAGAAAAAAAAACTGCCTTTTCAACCCCAGATGGGCTCTTCCACTACAAAGTACTACCTTTTGGACTCCATGGAGCTCCAGCCACCTTCCAGAGACTGATGGACAGGTTATTACGTGAACATTCGGAATATACTGCTGCATATTTAGATGATATAGTAATCTACACCACAGATTGAGAGACACATCTTACAAAGGTGGAGTCTGTATTAGAAACCCTAAGACAGGTAAACCTTACAGTGAACCCTGCGAAATGTGCCAGTGGACTTAGTGAAGCTAAATATGGGGTTACACTGTTGGACGAGGGATGGTCAAGCCGCAGCTCAACAAAGTGGAAGCAATCCAAAACTGGCCTCTGGCCCACTAAGCAGAAGAAAGTGAGGGCTTTTCTGGGAATCGTGGGCTATTACAGGAGGTTTATCCGACATTTCTCCACGAGAGGCACCCCGCTGACAGAGTTACTAAGAACAAGGCACCTGACGTAGTCAAGTATAACAAGGCCACAGATGACGCTTTCGAAGAACTAAAGACTACACTCTGTCAAGGTCCCGTGTTAATAGCCCCTGGTTATCACTATATATATATATATATATATATATATATATATATATATATATATATATAGTGCCATACAAAAGTATTCATCCCCCTTGGCATTTTTTGTGTTTTGTTGCCTCACAACCTGGAATTAACATGGATTGTTTGAGGATTTGCATCATTTAATTTACAGAACATGCCCACAACTTTGAGGATGTTTTTTTATTTTTTTATGTGAAGCAAACAACAAATAGGACAATACTTTGTAGATCCACCTTTTGCGGCAATCACAGCTCCAAGTCGCTTTGTAGAAGTCTCTATGAGCTTGCCACATCTTACCACTGGGATTTTTGCCCATTCCTCCTTGCAAAACTGCTCCAGCTCCTTCAAGTTGGATGGTTTTTACTTGTGAACAGCAATCTTTAAGTCTTCTATTGGATTGAGGTCTGGGCTTTTACTAGGCCATTCCAACACATTTACACGTTTCCCCTTAAACCACTCAAGTGTTGCTTTAGCAGTGTGTTTGGGGTCATTGCCCTGCTGGAAGGTGAACCTCCGTCTTAGCTTCGAAAAAGTCAAGGGGGATGAATACTTTTACAAGGCACTGTAAATACAACTGTCACATCTAGTTAATGTCATAAAACATAAATAAATAAATCAAACAAACAAACAGAAAATATGTAATGGTTCCTTGCCGCAGTTATGGCACTTGTTCTCACGCATTATAATAATCATGATGTTCTCGTTCTATTGGTTTTGGAGCCATTCCTCATCCGTAAAGCTTGGTTTGGTACCCTAAACACTGACATTTCTTGCGGCAGTAGGAGTTAAAGATGGGGGCCGAGTGCTGTAATTTGGCTGTGATAAACATTAATATACTACAGCCAATTTATGGATATACCACAAATTACACTACTGGATTAGAAAGGGGGCCATATATTTTTGGTATTTTTTTGATAAATTATCTTATTGTACATTCAAATTTTCTTCTTGTAGATATCAAATCCTTATATACTGTTATTGTTGATCCTTTAGTATTTATATAAGACAAGTTATTTATTTTTCCAACACCTCCATTCAAAATGTAAGGAACAATCCCTATCTATTGTGATATAATGCTAGATCTTGTTAGCAGGCAATAGATAAAACAAATCTCACCTATGTCACCCAGACCCATTAGGAGAAAAAATACCTAATACTCATGTTACCTAAATATATAAAAACTAAATGTGAAAAAAATAAATAAATCACATAATCTTGTTCTAGTAAGTGGCTTATCATCCTAAAACCATCTTTTTATCAACCATTTTGATATCATACCCACAGGTTGAAAAATAGTGACTGTTAGTCTAGCCATCAGATAGCTTTGTAGAATGTACTGCTTCTTAATGTTCCTACATTTGTGCACAGATTTTCGTTAACCAACTTGTTTGTTATGATTACAAAAGGAAAATATCCTGTTGCATTGATAATTCTTGTCAGTTTAACGAAAAACTAAGTGTAATGATTGCTCCTTGTCTATTTAGAGAAAATTGTATAATTATTATTCTTATTCATGCCGTGAAGATACACCATATATTCAGTAGATAAATCCACCTAGTTTATTTTTGTAGCAACATCTTCTCAGTGTTCCCACATCTAACTCTTGTTTTGACTTCATCCACAAGTTAACATATTAAATGTTTGGGATTACCAGCAAAGCATTATAAAAAAAAAAAAAAAAAAAAAAAAAAAAAAAGGCCAACTTAGACTATTGTGCTCGGATCCATCAAATAAAATTCAGATCAACAAAACCTTGAATAATTTTGCAAGGCACTGTATGTATTTCCTTCAAGCTGAACATTATCAAGTTTTCAAACTTATGGGTACTTTGTATATGCAGGTAACTTTCAGTGAGAGAAACTAGATATTTACTTGCATTTTCACATAAAGAGCCCCTACCCAGGAAACTTCTGGCAAAAATGCTATGATATCAGCAAGCCTTAAATTGTATATATGTGGAGACTAAAAAGAAAAAACGACAAAATCCCCTAAAAAATATTGTTTTTTCCCAAATCTCAAAAAACCATAGGTCGAAACTTTAGCTGCAGGAAACCACAGAGGTAATAAGACAATAATACACATTTATTAAATATCATGATAGTCACCAGCACTTTTGAATAGATCTTATGTCACTTTGAGGCTTAGCACCATAGGGCCTGTATTAGATCTTATAGGGAAAAAAGTAAAGGATGAATGTAACAAATTACTACAACGTTTGATCCACTGGACCAATATATAGAAAAGCTAAATTCAGTGTTAAATCTTCACCCGGTTATCTTGTCAGATTGCTTGCACCGGCATTGTAATAGTGAGTACCTAAAAAACAAACAAGAAAAACTTAAGATTTACAGGAACTTTTTAAAGAGCAACTGTCGCTTGAGAAACTTTAGACCTATAGAGCACTGTTCGTTTAGCCTGAAGGAGAAGGATCATTCTTATGCTGAACACGGCACAACTCAAGACTGCCGTTAGATAGCACTTTGGTCTCTGAGATTTAGTAATATGGGCTTATGGTAGGATATCCCTCCTTTTTGGCCGATATATTACTAAATTTGTTAAACCATACTAGTGCTACATAGAGCCTGATTTATTAGGGCCACGGTATCATCTATTGAAAATAAGGAATAATGGAATTATCCTTTGTATGATTATTGTGGTCCCATTACTGGGGGAATTTCAAGGGGAAATACCTGGTCATTTTGGAAAATATTGATAGGTTTTTAAATTGCTTTTATTTAGGATAGCTTATTTTAATCAAATGAGTAAAAGGTTACATTTTGTCTCGCCATCTTTTTCTACAATTGAATTTAATTAAGGGTGTAAAGCACCATGGCATGAGATTATAGCTTAGGAAGGATCATTCTTATGTGACTTTTACTGTACTTCCATTTAATTATATTGTTAAGTTCCACAAAATGGTTGCAGTATTTAAATACAACTGAATCTGCAACCATTTACCAGTTCTGATAGTGGCACAGTCAATAAAACAAATATAATAGTTTAAATTTATATATATATATATATATATATATATATATATATATATATATATATATATATATATATATATATTTTTTTTTTTTTATTATTATTTCTTATTATGCTATAAATATCATACTTCAGTGCTGAAACAAAAAAATTCACACCACAGAGAATGGCCTAAAAATGCCAACAGGGCCTCAAGAGGGCAACATAGTTTAATCATTTTGATGCTGCCTAGGAGAAATTTGTAAGATTTTTAGGGTCTGTTGGGGAGAAAGGACTAGCAGAGAAAAGTGGGATTCTGATTGATATGAAGGCAAGACATTGTATGTATGACCAGGAAGATGGTGAACTTTAGTAGGTATAAGCAGTGGAGTAAGATGGCGAGGGAGGTCTGCGGTGTATCAGTACTTTAAATGATATGTAAATGTGTTTCTAGCAAAAAGATAAGAAAATATAAATATAAAGAAGAGGAAAAAAAAAAAAAAAGAAAAAAAAAAGTAATTTGCCTAAAAATGACATATCAGCAAATATTCCTAACTAGACAATTAATGTTACAAAAGCCAAAAGAAAATGGCCATTGTAGATACTTCAGGATTGAAGAGATCTAAGCTAGAGGCTCATGTGTTGCTAATCATTGTACTAGCTAATAAAGAGATACCCCTTTTAAGTATAAACAGTTTTCCCAAAGCAGTATCAAACATCCTTTCAAAGGCAGTTATTGAAATGCCCATGATTCTTACCTTGCTGCTCTTATTGAACTGAGCTCCACTTTCTTCTTGAATAATGTTGTACGGGATGAAAATATCCAAATGGTATAGATCAGGTCGTCCAAATAAGACTATACGATCCTCTCCTAGGTCAAGTACAAGTGATCTGACAGAGGACTGAAAGGACAAACTTCACTGTAGGTTGTTGTAGATCTATTTCAGTTGATCAATTAACTTCATAATGTTGAAAGGACAACTGTAGTGGTAATTGTATTGGGATCTTGATTATTTAATAGTTGATTTGCAATAAAAATCAGTATTTTAGGAATAAAAGTTCAATGTATTATTTAAAACTTACTGTTGAAATTTAGCACTACAGCCTCAGGCAGATAGATTTTGCTCAATTCATAAACATGAGAGAATATTTGCTTATTTGGTCATTGAACATGGGACAGAGAGAGAGAAGCACATTTGCTTAAGGCTGCAAAGCTAGAGTTCAAAAGTAAGTTTCAAAGCTACATTTATTTTCCTCAGATATATACGGTAATGCTAATTAAACTATTAAAACCATGTCATCACCACAGTAGTCCCTCAATTCAATATTTTTTTATAGAATTTATGGCTTTTTTTTTTTTAATAAGCATTTCGAGAACAACACATGAAAGATCTGTCATTGAGGACAACACAGGTATAAGAGCATAGTCTTCTACTGTGTGTCAATATTTATGAAAACTTTTTTAAATAGGAACTAGAAAGTTAAGAGACTCGATGCAGGATTATAAAATAAATCATTATATCTAACTATATACACAATTTAAGCTGAAAAACATAGCTGTACATAAATATCCAGACTCTGGTCAGTATGCCCCTAAAATGAATTAGGTTAAAGAAAACTAGTAGTATAACAAGATATGGACCTTTCATAGCACAAGTTGCTTAATGGAAGTCTTTTTACCTCAATTATATAAATATATTTTATTCTGCTCACTCCGGCCGGCTGCTTTGTTGGCCTCAAACTCTTCCCATCCCTCAGTGAGGTTGGTGGTCAGGAAGCTGTGAATCTAGACTTCATTTTACACACAGCAATCTCAGCAACTTCCTACTGGTCCACATCTCAGGTAGTTTAACTTATGACCATGTGTACCAATGGGAAGCTGCAGGCTGTGTTGTGTTTGCATTACAAAATGCAACATGGAGATTCACAGCACAGTCGTTTCCAAACCTCTCATGATTTAAGTATGCAGACAGGTGAATCAGGCTCCATAACCTGCTGAAAACTGTTTTACTCGTACAATGTCTGGTGTTCCCTGAGTAGAAGCTTGGAAATCACTGCCTGTCCAGTGACCAACTCATAGATTGAAGGATGGAGAAAAGCCAAAACTGCAACCAAGATGCAAGCAGAGAAAAAAGTGAAATAGTAATAAATTCATAACTTTATATTAGCTGGACTAATACAGCTTTGATTATGCTAGATGCTATTACAAGTGTTAAATAAGGAATGCATTTTTCTCAGGAGTATAGTAAAATAATAAAAATAAAACTTACCACTTTTGGTAATGATATTTCTGCCACAAGGAAGCTTGGATGTCCTTCTGCAGGTTCTGCCACGATGGTATACTCTGGTACCACTGGTAAGCTGTATATACACATACACACACAGCATATAAAGGAAAATTTAGTCACAGATGCCATAGACAAGCACAAAAGAATAGTTATAGAGGGTAAAAAAAAGTTAGAAACTAAAAGCGAAAACATCAAGTTTTTATTCCTTCACATTTAAACAAATTTACACTTATGTAGGAGAGGTTGTAAATTGGCAAATCCTAAAAGCTAATCTGAAACATGCAATGGAACAAAACATCTCATCCCTCCTCTCATTAATAGATCCAAAATAGCAGCACATACCCTCAGGCTTCAAGCAAGCACTACATTTAAACACATGGAAGCCCATATGCACAAGCAGAGCTTAATGTAATCATTCTTAAATTATTTTATGTTCACAGCTTGCATAGTTGCTAATGTTGTAAGAACTTTAGCAAAATGTGACTCAATCTATATAGTAATAATATAGCAGTGAGTGCTGTTTTATTGAAAGTCATTGCTTTTGCACCATAACTTTAAAAAGTGTGTGTGAAGGATGGAGCAAACTGCTAATCCTGTATTTCATTTAGCAGATACGATCATCTTTCAGCGACTGAGAAATAAACTGTAAAACTGTACAAATGCCTTATAAAAACAGCACAACAGAAAATGTTGGTGCTTTACAAAGAGTAATAATAATAATAAAAAAAATAAAAAAAAGGCAAAATGTAATATAAAATAGCCAACAACCATAATCAAAAGATTGAGTAAACTTTCCAAATTGAGCAGTGGGTTCATTGTCATTGTCTTTAAAGACTGTAACTGTTGCACAAATGTATTTCCCTTGAAAGAGGGATACAAAAAAAATATAAAACTATAATGTTAAATCAGCTTAAAAATACAAAATATATATAAACACAACACACCTCTGTATCTCCGAAATCAATGGCTTGGTCTGATGATGTGGAGATGAACTGAAAGAGAGAATATTACAGCCACACTGCACATAAAAGATTGGTAAATAGATCTTATGCCATTGCTGGAACTACTCTACTCAATGGCAGCAAGAATTAAATAATAATAATAATAATAATAATAATAATAATTAATGGATATCAATAATACATTAAATCAGGGCTCAGCTAAATTATTGAAAAGACATTACATTCCAGATTGTACATTTAGAAATGGAGAACATAGCTGTAATTACATGTATCAGTACTTTTACCACAATAAATCTCAAAATCAAAGCAACAAATATTTTGTGGTAGAAAACCAGTTGTCATGTAAAAACTCATGACAGTTTCACAGTGATACCTTGGGTCCATTTCTTGGATGATGGGCTTGGATTTAGTTCTGATGTTTTGTTCAAAAATGGATCCCATGAACTTCCTATTTTTCAACATTCGCCATTCTACAGTGAAATAAAAAATTTTTATTTATACATTTTAACTGATGTAACAAGTATACATACAGATTATGAAATAGTAGATGCATTTTACACTCTGCATAATTTTCAATGGTGTTTCAAGAGAAACCACCAAACTAAGGGAAGTGAAAATCTGTTAACCAATCACATACATTAAAAACTTTAAAAAGTAACAAGTTCTTTATTTACATCATTGTTGTGTACCAAAGTCTGCACTAATGGAAACACTGACCAAGACATAAATGAGGTTCCAAGTCCTGTTGTCATTAAAAATAAGATAAGTTTGTAGCATTTACCTCTAGACAGCTCCATCTCATACTTGTTTTCAAGACCTTCCATTGCAACTGTGATAAAGAATTCCCTAAAGAGCTCATTACTCTTAAGAGTAAATAAGAAAAACAGAGAAAATTAATTGTTATAAGAAGCAATCAACATATAACTACTACAGTAAGTTAGATTAACTGGACAAAACTGCTTCTAATTAATTTTATGGTCAGAACCGCTCACACGCTGCAATCAGACAAAAGCACTTTAATGAAAAATAAGTTGCAATGCACACAGAATCAAGCTTAGGTAGCCATTTATGAGGGATAAGCATAATGCTATATTTATGATGCTTAATTAAGATAAGCTTTTTGGTAGATAGAATGGACCAACTAAATGAGTTATTTTGGTTCTCATCTGCCAAATCCGTTTCTATGTTTAATATGAATGTTATTTGTGCAATCATGAAGTTGTTTTTTACCTTGATCTTCTCAAAGAAAGAATCGTTTATCACAATGTCATAGGCTGTGCAACCACTACCACCTGCCAACAGAAACACACAAAGAATTACAGACGTTCCACTATACCATGCATGTATAAAAAAAAGGAGATCGGTTACAAATGAGAGAGTAGGGGCCTCATTCTATTAGCGGCCGCAGCCGTTGCGGGGCCGCAAGGACCGGCCGCAAGCCATTCTGCTATTCTATTCCCTTACGGCCGGGGATTCCGGCAGGCTTGCGGCCGGTGCCTTGCTATCTCTTGCGGCCGCTCGCGCCGGAGGAAAGCCTTTGATCTAAAACGGCCGCAAGAGATTTGCAATTCAATTGCTCAGGGAAACCTCTCTGCAAGGCTAAAAACGAGCCGCAGCTTACTTGCAGGAAAGAGGTCCCGCTAGCACCAATTAAGCACATAAAATAGCTCAAATAAAGCCATCCTGCACTTTTAGAAGACTATAAAGGGATTTTAGTTGTTAGAAAAAATAGCACATAATTATCCTGTACTCAAATCCGTAAAATATTTTATTTTTAATATCCGTAAAATATCCATGTAAAAAGTCCAGAGTGCTTGGAGCACTTCAGACCCGCCCACGCCGCAGCCGGAAAATAAACAGTTAATTTGAACTCGGGTTTGGGCAGATGTGCAAGCTTGAGAGTGGGTTCCTTTTAATCCTCATGTCCCCCAATATGATCCCTAGCATTTACAGAGCTGTACAGTGCAGGCTTGAATTTATTTTTCAGTTTTTATATTTCACAGATTACGGCCGGTTCCAAGATATGCGGCCGGCCGTAAAAGGAGATCCTTGCGGGGCCGTATAATAGAATCGCGAGTTAACTGAACCCTCGCAAGGAATCGCAGCCTTACGGACGATAATAGAATGAGGCCCTAAGTGAGCAAGAAAGACAATCTGAAAGAGGAAGGAGAGAGGCAGAAATCAGGAACAGTAAAACAAAATGTAAGATGTATTCAGAAATATAGGATCTGAAAGATGAAAGTACAACTGAAGTGTCATATTTACAGTTTAATTTTTAATGGTGTAAAATATTTTTGTTTATTTTCAAGTCAACTTAATCAAAAGTTTTAAGTTATTTATTTTAAACTATTGTATTCAATTTTGCTTTTTAGAGAACAGATATATCGTTTTAGTTTATAACAGGATCAGAAACCTTGGAGGAGTGGGAGGGACAATGAACCCAGACAAGAGCTGTATACAGTCCTGTTAAATTGTCCTTTAAATAGTCCCTTGACAACAGAATTAAATGGCAGATTAACTACAAACTACATACATACTAGCACTATAAGACAGATCCCGAGTGATACAATCAGAGTCATCTAGATCAAACAACTGCAGTGGTTCTTTAATTGTTAATAGTAAGGGGTCACAATCTGTGTTTTACAAAAACTGTAAGGATCATCTGTGCAAAATAAATTAAGGACTCTTAAGAGCAAATCTTTGACCAAAGCCTAACTGTTTCTAAATAGCAGCGCTATTATAGGAGACATGTGTGACTCATATCTTGTCATGCAATGCACACATTTACAAGTAAAAACAGTAATAAGAGAATTTACATACTGTTGTCCACTTCTACGTGTGGCTCCCCAATGCTCATAGGCACCCTATAACCAGAGGGGTCTTCAGATTCCAAAATGCTAACCAGCTCCGGCTCACTCACATCTGGGGGCGTAGGGATGTCTGACGACTTACAGATGTTGATAAAGATCTTTATGTTCTTAGAAGTCCGAGTCTTAATGCAGAAACCTTATTTAGGTGGAGAAAATAAATAAAAAATAAATAAAACATGAGTTAAAAAGAATAGGCTTTAATATGTCCAAACATGATAATCACAATGTATAAATAGGTTTAAAGAAAGCCGATCAAATGATGTTCACAGAATTAAAGGGAAATAGGCTACTCATATTGGTCTACCATCATTTGAAAGAGCATGTCTTAAATGTTACAAAGTATTTGGTGAGTGAAACATGAAATTGTAAATCTTCAGCAAACTGCATTTGCAAAAAAAAAAAAATATCCCTGTCACTTCATTATTAAAAATGTATTCCTTCTAGACTAATCCGGGGCTAACAATACCAAGCAACTGAATCTCCTTTTTTTTTTTTTTTTTTTTTTTAAGAGCACTTTCTATGCACTTGTTTTTATTACCTAGTTTAGTTTAAAACGTGCTTATACATTTGTAAACTTTAATTCTACATTGTAAACAGGGCTAGGGAAAACGATGGCACTTTATAAATAGTAATAAAAATGGCAATACCTCAAAAAAAATGTCACCTTAATCTACAGTATGGCGCTTGTCACATTGATTGTTGAGGAATTATAAAAAAATCATTATCTATTAGATTACTCTACAACTAGGACAAGTTTGCCTTATCATTTAGACAATGTGGAAAATGGTTCATATATTATCAAAGTGGCCAGGACTAATAAATAATGGATTTAATGAATGTGTCACAAATAATATAAGCTTGTGTAAAAAGGTAAAAAAATACTGTGGGAGGACCCGGCCTCTAGTCTAGATTTTGCTAATAAAGTTATAGCATTCACTAAAGGTTATAAACAGTCAGTCCTAGCATTGATACTGGTTCTTCAGACTGAATCTGCTGGACCTCAACGACAATGGGTCAGGAGAGCCCAAGACTTAACATACCACTACAATCTGATAGATTATTGTGAGCACATTTTCAGTCATAATGCACTCCATTTAAAGCAGGTATAAACTAAATGAAATTTTAGTGTGCCACTATTTGTTCTGGTTATCAAGTGGGGTTTCAATTACAATTGGAAATGGACATGCTGGTTCCTCAGGTCAAAAAGGGTGTGATCAAGGATTGAGTGTTAGAGCATTAAGAACACAATACGGTAGGTATTCCATAACTAGTGGTCCAAAAAAATCTCAATTGAAGGAAATAAACTTACCTGGCTGTGGTCTGATTTGTTTGGAATCAGTTACGATTGGCATTCTGCTTTGTATTTCTTCTTTAGCCTACAAGAAGAAACACAAACGGATTACAATATGTTTTCAATTGCAAATCAATTTTACTATGCATAAATAGATGCGGAGAGTAGCATCCATGTCTGAAAACTGTATATAAAATATGGTTCACAGTTTTATTTGTGAATGTTAGCCTGACTAAGAAACATGAAAGCTTACTATGTCACTCTGCTCGGCTGACCATTTAAAGGCTTCATATATACTCAGCCTTTTTCTTGTTTTTCCACAGTTAACATGGTACCAAGGGATGCTACACCTATACACAAGGATACTGCAACACATCTGCATAGACTGATTTAAATTGTGCCGGCACATATCATCCAACTGTCCATTTAAGTAGAAAATTAATCAGTCTGGTTTTATTGGCTATTTTTGGAGATATGTTTATCCAAGAAGTCTGTGAAATATGTCTTGTATACATTAAATAATGAATATTAGAATTTGAATAATATAATCATTTTTCTGGTAACACTGTTATCTTACAGGTCTGTGGGGAACACTATGTTTTTATGTCTATTACACAACATAATAACTTACCTTCAGCAGCATCTGTTGGTACAGAGCCTCTTCCATATCAGCATTAAGCTCCGCTGATAGTAATGATTTATCCGACTCCATCCTTGCAGATTAATTGTCTTATATGATGAAGTCTTTTTGCACCTGAAAGCATTCAACATTTCCTGTGACTTAATGGGACTAGTCTATGAAATTATATATATATATATATATATATATATATATATATATATATATATACACACACACACAACTTACTGAATAATGAGCCCTGTCTACAGAGCCAAAAATCTCTTTCTTCTAGCGATGAGCTTCACAGTCATATTTTTCTTGGCAAATGCAAAAAACCTGTAGCATTATATCACATCTATAAAAAGATCTATGGACATCAATCATATTCAAGCAATTTACAGAAGTGAGAAGACTATAGTATAGGAAAAATGTAAACCCTAGATCAGGGGATAGGAATATATGGTGCTAGAACCAAAAGGTTGCTCAATATATATTAACATATGGTTCTTCTGCCATCAAATATTCATCTGCATCAATTCAAATGAATGTTTCTTTCATTGATTTAAGAAAGCACAAAATATAAGAACTAAACAATTTTGACTATTTGTCAATGTGAGATTTGATAGGATTATCTTATAATGGTCCAGTGATCTAAGGTTCAGATGTAGATTGGTCTTTAATTATAAAAGGTTGTAGATTCCTGACCTTGATGTTTATCTGTGTCAGGGTACTTGGCTATACTTGGCTATTTATTTATTGACATATGTGAAGTAAAATGCATGACTCAGTCAGTGTAAATAAATATCAATAATTTCCTGTCTCTGTGATTTAATGCAAAACATTGAGAATTAAATATTAAGCAAGCATGGGTGGGGAGTGTAGGTGAAATTATATATATATATATATATATATATATATATATATATATATATATATATATATATATATTATTGCTGTGGAGTGAAAGAACAGTGAAATAGCTAACCCAGTTTCATTCTCTTGGTCATGCTCTTATAGCTAATCAGTTTATGTGTCAGAGTCCTAGATGAGAGAAAAATCACTGCTGTCATGTTCTATTGTAATGTTTTATTTAATTTTAGCATGCTTAATATTTAATTCTCAATGTTTTGCATTAAATCACAGAGACAGGAAATTATTGATATTTATTTACACTGACTGAATCATGCATTTTACTTCATATATGTCAATAAAGAAATAAGTGTGAGGTCAGTATAAACACATCGGTACTATCTGTAATCTCTGCAGTGTACTTAAATTGAATATACATCTTTTGTAGGTGTTGTTAATGAAAGCTGCAGGAAAGTAAATGTATCAATTTCAGATATTCCTCAAATTACTTGTTTTACCCTCATGTCTTTTGAAAAACTTTTTTTGGGGAATATTAAAAAAAGGTTGTTTTTACTTTAACATGCATTGCATCCAATTACGATTATAATTATTATCCTTTATTTATAACGCACCAACATATTCTGTTGCGCTATACAGGGGTTAAGAACAATTTCAAACAGTGCAAAGGATGGAGGGCCTGTTATTGAGCTTTCAATCAGACATACAAGGTGCTTTCCGTAAAGTACCTATCGAGATTGAAAACTCACAAACTTATATTCTAAAGGATTTAATAGTAACATTACTTGATGCCATTTACCTCACTTTAAGTGCTTTTCATGGAGTAAAAGAGCACAAGATTGTATGTAAAATGATCTATTTTTTTAATTACACTAATAACAGTTAAAAAAACTAACTAAATATTTAAATACAAGTCTATCCTGCCCACTGCCAGTTGCATGAGTAATAAGACTGCTGAGCGTGCGGTGTGTGAGGTTACGATAACACAGCGTCCCCTGGACTCAGGTTACATTGCACTGACCAGTTAACCCACAGCTGACCTGGTTTCGTTGAGCCCAGCATTCCATGTCTGTACAGATAGATTTGTTGTTAATTTTTTCTTTTGATCCCTACCCTGCTGCACTAGATCACTGGTCTACATTGCTCAAATACCAGGGAGGCAAGAGAGCAGAAACCTGAATTTTCAGTCTAAGAAATGACAAGGTCTGTTCCATTTAAACTGATAAACGTAAGCATTATTACCACTGACTTGAATGGGACACACCCCATAAACATGTAAACACGGAATATTAATAATTGAGTTTGCACTGAAAAATGCACAACGTATTTCAACATGCTTTTAGGAGATCTTTGCTGTGATGTGGGCCAAAATGTGCTGAATTAAGGGTCCATTTAATAAAACAGCAAAGAGAGGACCAATAGACAGTAATTGGGCTACTGAGCATAGCATGTAAGAGCTAATAACATAAATAATGTGTAAAGTGATAATATCACTGCAGACACATCCAGAGACTATTGGATCGGTAGGATATGAGGCAGAGATTTTAAACACTTAATATAATAAACTACATAAAAGTAAATAGATACACATGTATATTATATACATGGTAAAATCCAGGAACCTTTCATATCCCTTTAAGGTGCACAGAGCATATACTAAGAGGACAAGATCAGGAGAGATTGCAGGTCATGGCTCTCAATATCACAACATAACCCTCTTTAATAATCAGAGTTACATCCCAATGACGTGCAATTGATAACAAGCTCTTACCTAACCCTCAGTCCAAATACATGCAGAAAAAAAAGCTTCCTCCTCAGCAACAGTAACCACGAGCCGCTTAAGGCATAACTTCCGGGGTACGTTTCACTTCCGGTGTCTTGGTCCTCAGCTTTGATTCTACCCCAAGTACATATGGATGAGATGTCGGATCTCCCTCTGACTACACACACCCACTCACATGCTGCTGGTAGCCACGCTACCGGCTCTGCTCTGACCTTCTTCATACGGATGTGGGCAGTGTGTGCTGGGTAAGAATGTAGCTCCGCCCACTATGTGCCATTATGACTGTGTGATGTCATGGAACCCCACCCCCTTTAATGTGTAAGACCTGCAGCCCCTCCCTCTACTCTAAAGTCAGTACTGAGTGACAGGCAGAGTCATGGCCGCTTCCACTGTGCCAGCAAAGCCCACTGTCAAAGACATCTTCACCTCCATGCAGTATGGGCCGGCCCCTGAGGCTGCTAACATTGCACAGGTGAGCTCAGGCTGCATCTTATGGTTGTCAGTAATAAGAAGAACTTTATAGCTGACAGATAACTGTCATCTAATAGAGAACAGGACACCCACATACACACTGACTGTCATCTAATAGAGAACAGGACACCCACATACACACTGACTGTCATCTAATAGAGAACAGGACACCCACATACACACTGACTGTCACATACAGGACACATACACACCGACTGTCACATACAGGACACATACACACCGACTGTCACATACAGGACACATACACACCGACTGTCACATACAGGGCACATACACACTGACTGTCACATACAGGGCACATACACACTGACTGTCATCTAATAGAGAACAGGACACATACACACTGACTGTCACATACAAGGCACATACACACTGACTGTCATCTAATAGAGAACAGGAAACATACACACTGACTGTCACATACATACACCCTGACTGTCATCTAATAGAGAACAGGACACCCACATACACACTGACTGTCATCTAATAGAGAACAGGACACCCACATACACACTGACTGTCACATACAGGACACATACACACCGACTGTCACATACAGGACACATACACACCGACTGTCACATACAGGACACATACACACCGACTGTCACATACAGGGCACATACACACTGACTGTCACATACAGGGCACATACACACTGACTGTCATCTAATAGAGAACAGGACACATACACACTGACTGTCACATACAAGGCACATACACACTGACTGTCATCTAATAGAGAACAGGACACATACACACCGACTGTCACATACAGGACACATACACACCGACTGTCACATACAGGGCACATACACACTGACTGTCACATACAGGACACATACACACCGACTGTCATCTAATAGAGAACAGGACACATACACACTGACTGTCACATACAGGGCACATACACACTGACTGTCACATACAGGGCACATACACACTGACTGTCACATACAGAGCACATACACACTGACTGTCACATACAGGGCACATACACACTGACTGTCACATACAGGGCACATACACACTGACTGTCACATACAGAGCACATACACACTGACTGTCACATACAGGACACATACACACCGACTGTCATCTAATAGAGAGAACAGGACACATACACACTGACTGTCATCTAATAGAGAACAGGACACACACATACACACTGACTGTCACATACAGGACACATACACACTGACTGTCACATACAGGACACATACACACCGACTGTCATCTAATAGAGAACAGGACACCCACATACACACTGACTGTCACATACAGGACACATACACACCGACTGTCATCTAATAGAGAACAGGACACCCACATACACACTGACTGTCACATACAGGACACATACACACCGACTGTCATCTAATAGAGAACAGGACACACACATACACACTGACTGTCACATACAGGGCACATACACACTGACTGTCATCTAATAGAGAACAGGAAACATACACACTGACTGTCATCTAATAGAGAACAGGACATACACACTGACTGTCACATACACACTGACTGTCATCTAATAGAGAACAGGACACACACATACACACTGACTGTCACATACAGGGCACATACACACTGACTGTCATCTAATAGAGAACAGGAAACATACACACTGACTGTCACATACAGGGCACCCACATACACACTGACTGTCATCTAATAGAGAGAACAGGACACATACACACTGACTGTCACATACAGGGCACTCACATACACACTGACTGTCATCTAATAGAGAGAACAGGACACATACACACTGACTGTCATCTAATAGAGAGAACAGGACACATACACACTGACTGTCATCTAATAGAGAACAGGACACATACACACTGACTGTCACATGCAGGGCACATACACACTGACTGTCATAGAGAACAGGACACATACACACTGACTGTCACATGCAGGGCACATACACACTGACTGTCATAGAGAACAGGACACCCACATACACACTGACTTATCTAATATAGAACAGGAAACATACACACTGACTGTCATCTAATAGAGAACAGGAAACATACACACTGACTGTCATCTAATAGAGAACAGGAAACATACACACTGACTGTCATCTAATAGAGAACAGGACACATACACACTGACTGTCATCTAATATAGAACAGGAAACATACACGCTGACTGTTATCTAATAGAGAACAGGACACATACACACTGACTGTTATCTAATAGAGAACAGGACACATACACACTGACTGTTATCTAATAGAGAACATAAAACATACACACTGACTGTCATCTAATAGAGATAACAGGACACATACACACTGACTGTCACATACAGGGCACCCACATACACACTGACTGTCATCTAATAGAGAACAGGACACATACACACTGGCTGTCATCTAATAGAGAACAGGACACATACACACTGACTGTCATCTAATAGATAACAGGACACATACACACTGACTGTCATCTAATAGAGAACAGGACACATACACACTGCTGTTTATTAGCAGAGACACCCATGTGATATGTCTAAATTACAGTGACATGATCAATATTTGGGATTCAAGTTTAAATGAATATTGCACTGTCGTTATCAAACAATTGCATTTGGTCCTCCATCCCATCCCAGATAATTTCCTGGCATCTTAATTTTAGGTTGCAAATATCTCAGCAACTTCAGGCTTCATGGTTTATGAACTGACGTTGTCCCAATAACTTCATCTACCTTACACCACTACCTTTGTACTTTAGGAGCACGATGTCTGGTGTTTTATCTTGTATTTTCTATTATTTCACTTATACTTCTATATGTTCATTTGTTAAAAGGTTTTAAATCTGTTTATGTGCATAGTATGTCTTCTTGTCCTGCAGCGTTTTAACCTTATATAGTGAATAAATCCTTGTACCAGATGGTACTTTTGTTTTTAACCTACCGATATATATATATGTTATATTTATTTCTTTTTTCATTTATTTTTTCATATTTGGTTTTATTGCATCTGTGCATTTATTCATATTCTGATTAATTCATATTTATTTGTTACTAGGAACTTGCCCGTCAAAAATGACAGGATTAAAATTGTAAGTCTGGCAATGCTGTTCGCCACACAGTGTGAGGCTTTTGCTCCTCAGAGCACCTTTGTCGCTCATCGCGAATCCCACTCTGAGCACCTTTGGCGCTTATTGCAAGCCTCTCCCCCATGTACATAAACTTTTCAGCTTTGCACTGATCACCTTCGGCGCTCATCGCGAGCCCCACGCTGAATGCCTTTTGGCGCTCATTGCAAGCCTCTCCCGCTTGCAGTGCTCATCTTGAGCCCCCGCGATAAGCGCCTTTGGCGCTCATCTCGTAGCTCACAATGAGCACCTTCGGCGCTCATTGCAAGCCTTTCTTCCCGCCTACTGTACTGGCTGCTTATTGCAGGTTTCGTTAACCTGCAAGTTTTGTGCTTGGGAATGCCATGTGTCTGTTTCCACCATCTCCCCCCTGTCCCTTCCCTGTGTATTTGTCTTTTGTGTGTCTGCTGAATGTTTGTGTGTTACACGCTGAAGGCCTTTTATTTTCAAAGTCCCTCGTGCCTGGCGTTGTTGGGGTAAGTGTTACGGTCTTTGCTGTCGTGTATTTTCTAAGTGTTTGCACGAGCCATGTTTTCATGCAGTTTAAAAAAAATTTAAGTTTTTCATCCGCCATTTTTTCCTTGCTTAGCCGATTTTGGATTAACGAAAACGCCCAAATATTGCTCAAAATCGCTTGTAACCTCACTACCAGGCTTCCTGGATCTCTCCCTGTCCTGTCTGTGAGTGTGTTATTATATTTGTTACATTTTTGGCTGGTTTTTAGAGTTAAGCGCTTGGCTTGCAGTTGCGCCCCAATGCAGCCTAAGTCCTGTGTGCTTCAACGGCTCTCCTCGCTTTGCGAGGCATCGCAGATGAGCGTCTCCAGCGCTCATCCAGCCTTAGTCCTGCGCCATACACTGCTTGCCTCACTTTGTGAGGCTTCGCAGATGAGCGCCTTCAGCACTCATCCATCCTAAGTTGTGCGTGGTACACGGCTCGCCTCTCTTTGCGAGGCTTCGCGGATCAGTGCCTTCGTCAGCCTAAGTTGAGGTTGCAACGTCCCAAACAGTACGGACAGTTTTCTTTGTCCACAACTATATACAGTGCCTTGCAAAAGTATTCACCCCCCTTGCCTTTTTACCTATTTTGTTACATTACAGCCTTAAGTTCAATGTTTTGCTAATCTGAATTTTATGTGATGGATCAGAACACAATAGTCTAAGTTGGTGAAGTGAAATGAGAAAAATATATACATAAAACTATTTTTTAGAAATAGAAAACAGAAAATTGGCATGTGAAGCCCATAAAAAGCTCTGGTGCAACAAATTACCTTCAGAAGTCACATAATTAGTGAAATGATGTCCACTTGTGTGCAATCTAAGTGTCACATGATCTGTCATTACATATACACACCTTTTTTGAAAGGCCCCAGAGGCTGCAACACCTAAGCAAGAGGCACCACTAACCAAACCCTACCATGAAGACCAAGGAACTCTCCAAACAAGTAAGGGACAATGTTGTTGAGAAGTACAAGTCAGGGTTAGGTTATAAAAAAATATCCAAATCTTTGATGATCTCCAGGAGCACCATCAAATCTATTGTAACCAAATGGAAAGAACATGGCACAACAGCAAACCTACCAAGAGACGGCCGCCCACCAAAACTCATGGACCGGGCAAGGAGGGCATTAATCAGAGCGGCAGCACAGAGACCTAAGGTAACCCTGGAGGAGCTGCAGTGTTCCACAGCAGAGACTGGAGTATCTGTACATAGGACGACAATAAGCCGTACACTCCATAGAGTTGGGCTTTATGGCAGAGTGGCCAGAAGAAAGCCATTACTTTCAGCAAAAAAACAAATGGCACGTTTTGAGTTTGCGAAAAGGCATTTGGTAGACTCCCAAAATGTATGGAGAAAGGTGCTCTCGTCTGATGATACTAAAATTGGCCATCAATGAAAACTCTATGTCTGGCGCAAACCCAACACATCACATCACCCAAAGAACATCATCCCCGAGAAACATGGTGGTGGCAGCATCATGCTGTGCGATGTTTTTCAGCAGCCGGGACTGGGAAACTGGTCAGAGTTGAGTGAAAGATGGATGGTGCTAAATACAGGGATATTCTTGAGCAAAACCTGTACCACTCTGTGCGTGATTTGAGGCTAGGACAGAGCTTCACCTTCCAGCAGGACAATGACCCCAAACACACTGCTAAAGCAACACTTGAGTGGTTTAAGGGTAAACATGTAAATGTGTTGGAATGGCCTAGTCAAAGCCTAGACCACAATCCAATAGAAAATCTGTGGTCAGACTTAAAGATTGCTGTTCACAAGCGCAAGCCATCCAACTTGTAGGAGTTGGAGCAGTTTTGCAAGGAGGAATGGGCAAAAATCCCAGTGGTAAGATGTGGCAAGCTCCTAGAGACTTATCCAAAACGACTTGGAGCTGTGATTGCCTCAGAAGGCCGCTCTACAAAGTATTGACTTTAGGGGGGTGAATAGTTATGCACATTGACTTTTTCTGTTATTTTGTCCTATTTGTTATTTGCTTCACAATAAAAAAAGAAAAAACATCTTCAAAGTTGTGGGCATGTTCTGTAAATTAAATTATGCAAATCCTCAAACAATCCATGTTAATTCCAGGTTGTGAGGCAACAACACACGAAAAAATGCCAAGGGTGTGAATACTTTTGCAAGGCACTATATGTGATATAGTCCATCTAAACTATATTTTCTTTTCTTTATCTAAAACTAAATGAAACATAATAAAAAAAATGAAATTTAGCATCAGTTTTTTTTTACATCTATAGCAAATTAGGTATTTTTCCCTAGGCAAATGTAATTTAGGGGGCAGCGAGCTTTTGCAGTTGTACAAGCTGTACCAAACTGTAATTTGTCTGGAGAAATGTACCCGTACAGTTACATTACATTTTTAAGTATAATTAACACTTTCTAAGTTTAGTTATGCTGAATATTTGTGCATTGTAAGTTTGCCTACAGAAGGTAGGAGAGGTGCACAAATCTAAATAGGTCTAAGACCGCACTAAATATATATTTGTATATAGTAATTGCTAACAAAAAAAAATAAACAAATTATCATAAAATAAAACATGATTGATACTTTCTTGCTTTGTTGCTTCCTTGGATTTTAAGTGGGATTTATGTTATAACACACTATTATCTATTTTCCACTATCTAGAAAAGGAATATTTACCAATTCATAGACCGTTTTGCTAAACTATAGATATAAACATTTTACTTGAGATAAGTCATTTTGTAGTAGAATCCCAGACGTATTCCTTGCAGTGCTCAGGGAAGCTGTGATTGGATGAGAGGCTCTGTCTGGACCTCCGCCCCCCTTGTGTACTGTGTTACTCTGCTTCAAGGTAGTTAGTTATTCTGCCTTGGTATGATGGCTATGTTGTTAGCACTTTTTATAGATATTCGGGAGCATAGCCAACGTGGCGTCACTAGAGCTCTTGTTTGCTTTTTCATGGTACACATTAACTAGAAAAGTGCTGTATTTGTCACTGTTTAACTTCATTTCAGACCTAAAAACTATTGAGTTAAATCACTGCTTTAACATTTTAACAATTGTTTTGTAACCACTATTTCTTTTTGAGCGAAGGTAATGCATCAATGATCACTTAAATTGTAATGGCTTCAGTTTGAAGCAGAATTGTCAATAGAGCCATTTCAACTTCTGTCATCTTTCCAATTAAAGGGCCCCTGTTAAAAGGACCCTGACACCCTAACAATATTAAAACAAAGTGAGGGCAAAAAGGTGTTGCTTTCTGAGCAGGTTACTGTGCGTTTAGGACCGGTCTACTTAAGTATTGTTTGTTCTCAGATTGAGCACTTCTATTTTTGTTTTTTTTCTTAATCTCCTTAAGGCTGATAGGGGACTCCCTGCTCTCTGAGTAGGTTACTAAGCCTATAAAACAAGATTACTTTGTCCGTTCTCAGATTGAGCATCTCGTTTTTTATATGAATGCATCTGATAGAGAAAAATCAGTAGTGTATGAAAAACATTTTTTGCATGAAAAAATACCAAAAAGTACCCAAACGCGTTGTTTCTATTAGGAAATACACTATGCACTATGTAAGCAGCTCTTCCATGTATAGAATGAGTCAATATAATGTGTGTGTCTGATATAAGCAGCCGGTGTTAGATTAGAGAAAGGTAAAAACTAGGAAACTTAGATACGCCTTTAAGAGACTGTTGAAGTAAAACAGTTTTTATCATGCGAGTTATACTCCATAGTAATGTTATTACTACTCTTCCTACATTTGCCTGATACATATAAAGGGATACAGGCATGGTTCCAAATGTGGTATACTTTAAAACAATAAGTAATAACCAGTAATTTACTAATTGAATGGCATTTACAAATTGCTTAGTTGAAAATAGTTGGAGGTCTAGTTATTTTTTGTTTGGTACTAACCTGAGTGTGACTGCACTCGGAGAGCTAACCCACAAAACATTTTAAGCAATTAGTACGGTTACTTAAGTTAGAATTTCCGACAGGAGTGAACAAAAATATTTAACCCGTAAGAGCAAGGAAGATTTTAAAGGGATCAGACGTGCTGTTTCTGGGAACCTGGAAGGAAGCCCTTTTGTAGACCTATATTCTGTTTTGGAAAAAAATGTTTTGGAGTCTGTACAAACCGCTCCAGCAATAGTCATAGTTATCCTTTAGATAACACATCACTCATTGTTATATGTAACCAGCTACTTACCCGTCAAAATTGATGGGATTGAAATGGTAAGGCTGGCAATGCTTTTTGCCACACAATGTGAGGCTTTTGCTCCTCTGAGCATCTTCTGCGCTCATCGCGTGGCTCGCTATGAGCACCTTCTGCACTTATTGCAAGCCTCTCCCCTGTGTACTTCAACTTTCCTTATTTGCACTAATCACCTTCGGCGCTCATCGCAAGCTCCGTGCTGAGCGCATTTGGAGCTCATTGCAAGCTTTATCTCTCACCTACTGTACGGACCCGCTCATTGCAGGGCTCGTTAACCTGCAAGTTTAGTGCTTGGGAATGCCATGTGTCTCTTTCCAGCATCTCCCCTGCATCTGCTGAATGTTTGCGTGGTGCGCGCTGACTGCCGTTGGTTTTATTTTCAAAGTCCCGCGTGCCTGGCGTTGTTCGTGTTACTGTCTTAAGCGTCATGTATTTTGTAAGTTTTGCGAGCCTGGCGTTGCTGAGCCTCGTTTTAATGCGGTTTCGGAAATTTTGCGTTTTTCGTCTGCCCTTTTATTTCCTTGCTTAGGCGATTTTTGAGTGACGAAAAACACCAAATATGGGTGTAATTCGATTGCAGCCTTACTCTTAGGCTTCCTGTGTCTCCCCCTGTGCTGTGCGAGGCTCGCCTAAGTACTGTGCCACTGGCTGCAATGAGTGCGCTCATAGCAGCCTAAATACTGCTTCGCGAGGCTCGCCTGTGTGATGGCGCAGCTGGCTGCAACAAGCGCCAAAGTGCTGCGCGGCTACTTCACTACGCAAAGCTTGCATGTGTGACGGCGCCACTTTGCAAAGTCGCAACTGCATGACCATCATTGCAAACGTTGCATACACTGACCACTATATATGTGATGTCATGTTATTAACTTAACATCTTTACAAATACTACTCATGTGTTACAGGCTTGGCTTGATGCTCATGACCGCAGCTTTGGGCATTTCATTGATGGCAAGTGGCTAAAACCAGATGGCAGAGAAACATATACAACTAAGAATCCAGCCACAGGTAAGTGCTTATCTGCCTAGCTCTTTGCCAGGGGTACACAAGGAAATTAGTTGTCTTAGAAACATACATTTTATTATAGATAAGAGCAAAAATTTCAATTTGATCATCCCTTATACTTATATGCTTGGGTTAACTGAGCCCTCAGGTACTCTTATGCAAATCCCAGGCATTGAGTGCATTGTGGGTTAGATATGTAGAGTGTGTTGGAGAGTTTCAGAGACTGGTGAAGAGTTTCTGGGAATGGTTGACAGACTCTCACTTGCAGATCTCAGTGTATGAGTGGGAACATATGGAGTGAGGAGCTCCTTCAGGAAATTGATCATGAAGAGTTTTCTATCCCAGCAGACAAAGCTTATTATTATTATTATTACTTTTATTTGTAATGCGCCAACATATTCCGTAGCGCTATACAGAGGAAATGAACAAGGAAAAATATACATTTTAACAAACTGCAAAAAGTGGAGGGCCCTGTTTTGAGCTTAGAATCTTTGTAGAAAGTGCTTTTTCCCAAAGCACTCTACAAGATTGAAAACTCTCTACTTACAATCTAAAGGGGATGGAAGAGGCAGATAACAAATAGCAAGGGTCAGGAAGAAAGTGAAGTTTCATTAGGTAGGAGGGTATGCAAAGTTAGAAGGAAAAGGAAAGCAACTGAGAAAGTAATTTGGTAAGTGATCCTAGTATGTAATATGTTATCTGCCCCTAGTGGTCAGATAGTATAATCTGCGAGTGGGAGGTGAGGGGCCTGTGTTAGGAGGTAGGTCCCAAGAAGCCAGCAGAAGAAAGAGAGAGAGGGAGAGGAAGTGGGATTTGGACTTGCAGAAGTGTTTCTGCTTATGAGCTTTAGAAGGGGTAGGAGATGGTGGATGGAGGAATAAGAGTAGCTCATGGGAGCATAAAAGAGTAGAGGAAAGCATGTAAGGTGAGATGGTTAGGTTGGAGACATGATGTGGCAAAGTTCAGAAGAGAAGCTTGAGGAAAAAACAGGATGTAATGAGGAAGGAAAAGGCATGAGGAAACATTGTGTAAAAGATTAATTAGGTATAGTTAGCTTGAAATGTATGCAGTATTTCACAGGGAGCAAGTGTAGGACATAGGGTACAGGTATAATGTAGCAGGCGAGAATTTGGATTCTTAATACCCTAACTGTACCAAGTGTAAGCAATGTAGCTATTTATAGTAGTAGTATAGTATAGTAGTCCAGTCTTGATGATACAGGGACACAGACCAAGGTCGTCTTGGGGGAATAAGTTGCTTAAATTTGGCTGTTGTTTTTTAAATATGGAAATATGATTTAATCACACCTGACATCTAATATGTTTAGTGTCTGACACTTATCTCAGAACAACTCCCATTTCGTACAATAATAATACAATACATTTTGGAAGGAGTTTTGTCAAGTGTCCATACATTAGTTAGTATTTTAAACAGTATGTAAAAACTAGAAGGTTTAGAGTCCCTTTAAAACCGAAGTTCGTTCTTAATTTAAAGAACATATTTTCATTTTTACACTAGTTCTTAGTTTCAGCTTATTGCAACTAAAGTTCCATTGAAAATGGGCTTTTATATGTTTTTTCTTTTATATTTACTAATAGAGATAAAGTCACCATTGTATGGTCACCAGCTTCATATATTTACTTGCATTGGCACTGAGTGATATTGAGTAACATTTTCTATTTTGGATAACAGTCCAAAGTTTGGATTGGAGTGGTGCATTAACATGACATAAATCTCTCAATAAAAAATATAGTTACATCATAATTTGTGACAGACTTGAACCTGATTATGTCTGGCTCCTTGGTTTTTTGCTTCACAGTCTGCTTGTGTCCCTAAATGTATGTAATTTAGCCTGTAATTATTTTAATGCTCTAGGAGAATCCTTGGCAACTACCATCCAAGGGACGGAGGAAGATGTGGATACTGCAGTGATCGCAGCAAGGAAAGCCTTTGAGACATGGAGCAAGCTGCCCTGCCATGTCCGTGCCCGTTACCTTTACAGGTTAGTTATAGCTCTGTGCAGCTTCTCTGTGCCAGTCTGAAATCATTACAAAGAGTACACCATAAGCTAAGTTGTGCTGTGGCTTGAGGATATGGATGTGGCTATTGTATGTTTGAGTTGTAAATATATCACACTCCGATACTTCTGGCCATCTGCCTGTTAGATGACACAACTATATTATAGGGAAAGCTGTTCATGTATTCCTATAGAAAGGCTATTGAATACCAATTGGCTCATACAGCAAATTGAGTCTTGATAAATACTTCAATCAGGATCCAGACATTGAGATGTGGAGAGCAATATTTCTATATCCATACACAATCTAATAAGTGCCAGCTTTTTGTTTTAATCACTGATGTTGCAGGAAAAAATAACTGCTTTTAAAGTTCTTAATTTTAACATTTTCTTGTAAAATCTACTATTTCAAATTGTTTATAAAGCTTCTGTCATAAGTTCAGATGTTTGTCTTCTACCTTCTATGTATTATAATTTATAGACTTTTGTATATGTTTTTGGTGCTATAAAACAAAGTAGATGGCCTTGGCCTTGATGTACTACAGCAGTCTTATCGAAATTTGTTAGAAAGAACGTACTCTGCTTAACCTGTGCTGCATTTGTGGACCTAGCAATGCACTGTTTATTGCTGCTTTTTGTAGTACTGTATAAATAAAAATACACACTTATCCATCTGTTCCTTAGCATTGCCCGCACTGTACAGAAGCACCAACGCTTGCTTAGTGTGATAGAGAGCATGGACAATGGGAAACCCATCCGAGAATCACGTGACTGTGATGTACCCCTTGTGGTGCGCCATTTTTATCATCATGCTGGCTGGGCACAACTCAGGGACACAGAAATGAATGGATGGAAACCCCTTGGTGAGTTTGGAGCAATATCTGCACAAATACCCCAAATATACAAAGTAAAATTGATGCCAGTGTGTACAAATACTGTGGGTTAAACATTTCAAGGAATAAAGTAGTAGGATCAAACATACCCTACAATCATAAATACTGTTTATTTTCTTGTCTCTAGGTGTTGTTGCTGCCATTGTGCCTTGGAACTTTCCTCTGATGTTACTTACCTGGAAAATATGCCCGGCACTTGCTATGGGTATGTCTTTTTTCATGGCCATTGTACTTCATGACATGTTTCATTTTATTTGATCTTGACTTAAAGTGATCCCTTAGCCTTTGCAAAAATCCATACCAATGAAAATAGCAGAGAGCATGAAAATCTGGCTATATGTTGTGTTATCCATTTTTTTCTTCAGCATGTTGTTGCTGCATAATTAGCTGCTTTAATGTTCAAAGTAGGATTTCAGTCTGTCTCTGTAGTGGTCAAAATAAAGACCTGCAATATTATCTAGCTGGTATACCGCTAATACAATATATAGGTAATTTGGAAAGCGCTCTAAAATTAAACCAGCTTCCTGTTGAGGGTGACAATGTCCATTTTGATTTGATTTGGCACGCCACCCCATAGAATTCACTTAAAGGGCTATTAAATGTGTTTTTTCTTTCTCACATACGAAAAAGGTATTAATCGAATATTGAACAGTGTGTTTCTGTTTGACAATGAAGCACCTGGTCAGAATATACTGCTTTGGATGTATAACTGTCTTTGGGGGTTTGTCCCTGTCAGCCAATGTGCAGCAATATATCTGTATGAGCCAGAAGTGTCTGCCACTCCCTGCTCACACAGAGTTGTTACTTGTTGCTTTTCATGTTCTTCTCCAATATGTTTAAACAGTTTTACAACAACAAAAATTCATGAAAAACATGCACTTTTAAATGCATGAAAGAAACATTTACATTGCATGTCCTTTTCAACGCAGGTAACACTGTGGTGCTGAAACCTGCCACCTACACACGGCTGACAGCCCTTCTCTTAGCTGAAATTTGTGCCGAGGCCGGACTTCCTGCTGGGGTGTTCAATGTGGTCACAGGCAATGGTGCCTTTGGTGGAAAACTGGCTGATCATCCTGATGTGGACAAAGTAGCATTTACTGGTTCTACTGAGGTAACACAGGCGGAGAAAGGATGTTACTTGTTTTTTTACATTTTCAGTATAGAATGTGTATCAGAGATAATACAATACCGATATCACTGAATGGAAATAACTATGTACCAGTCATTGAGTTATTTCAAAAGAAAGTGTAGCCGAAAGCTAATCTTTACTAGGAAAACCATCCAATGTTCTGGGAAGTTACGGCTAAATCAATGAAACAGGCTGTGACTGGGGAAGGACATGTCATGTGAGGCCTTGTTGTAGCCATTGGTGCATTCCAGTATCCAGGCAAAGGTCATCCAAACCATGGTCATAAGGAAAGTGTCCGCATTTACCTCCCAGTGTGCTGAGCGTAGGTTGTTCTGTTTAAGTCCCTACACCTTCTTTTATTTCTAGATTCTTTTTGATATTTGCCACATTTCAACACTATTAAATGTTTTATTGTGCTTTAATATCTTCATATATATATAAAAAGGTTAAAGGGCAAACTCCCCATAAAAGTCAGTTTCTTTTATATTAAAGGTCACACTTAGAGTAAATTAACTACCGTATATACTCGAGTATAAGCCAACCCGAGTATAAGCCGAGGCACCTATTTTACCACTAAATACTGGGAAAAATTAGTGACTTGAGTATAAGCCGAGGGTGGGAAATGTGCTGCCCCCTGTGTCCCTCTTGTGCCCTCTGTGTCCCCCTCTTGTGTGCCCTTTTCTTGTGTACCCCCTCTCTCTCCCCTGTGTCTTTTCTCCCCTCTCCCTCTTCTCCCCTCTCCCTCCCCTGTGTCTCTTCACCCCTCTCCCTTCCCTGTGTCTCTTCCCCCTCTCCCTCTTCTCCCCTCTCCCTCCCCTGTGTCTCTTCCCCCCTCTCCCTTCCCTGTGTCTCTCCCCCCCCTCATTCTCAACCTCCATCCTCAACCCCCCTCCATATCCTCAACCCCCTCCATATCCTCAACCCCCCTCCATATCCTCAACCCACCTCCTCATCCTCAACCCACCTCCTCATCCTCAACCTCCCTCCTCATCCTCAACCCCCCTCCTCATCCTCAACCCCCCTCCTCATCCTCAACCCCCCTCCTCATTCTAAACCCCCCTCCTCATTCTAAACCCCCCTCCTCAGCCTCAACCCCCTACGTCATTTTAAACCCCCCCTCCTCACTTTATCCCTCTAAATACCTCTCCCTTTCCCCTCACTTACCTCCATCTGCAGCTTCTGCTCCGGCCTCCGCTCCTTTCCTGCGTCGGCACCCGGTATATGCTAATGACGCGACGTCACATGCGCGCCACGTCATTAGCATCGGCCGGGTCAAGACGCCGGAAGGAGCGGAAGCCGGAGCAGAAGCTGCAGATGGAGGTAAGTGAGGGGAAAGGGAGAGAGGGAGGTATTTAGAGGGGTACAGTGAGGAGGGGGGGTTTAGAATGAGGAGGGGGGTGGAGGATGAGGAGGGGAGAGGGAAAGAGACACGGGAGGTGGTTAGAGAGACACGGGGGGTGGTTAGAGAGACACGGGGGGTGGTTAGAGAGACACGGGGGGTGGTTAGAGAGACACGGGGGGTGGTTAGAGAGACACGGGGGGAGAGTGACTCGAGTATAAGCCGAGGGGGCCCTTTTTAGCCTAAAAAAAAGGGCTGAAAAACTCTGCTTATACTCGAGTATATACGGTATCTATGTAAACGTTATTGGATTTGCTCAGTTTGCCAGTTACTGCTCTGTGTTTGTGGAGAGGGGAAGCTGTTATTGTAAAATGAATGTTTGTCACTGACCCTGAGCTCCCAAGGGCATTGAGTAGAGAAAATCAGACTGTAGCTGAGATGCATTTTTTTGTGTGTTCTCGGCAGCTCATATCGCTTAAAGGACAACTCTAATCCTGGGCCGAGGGCGGGTGAGGGGCGGTTATTGTGCTGTCACTTTCAATCAGATCCAGTTACCTATCAAAGCTTTTTTTTGGTTTTTGAACATATATTCTTTTATATAAGAGCAACTTGTATTTATGCGAAAAGACAACTGCACACCTATACTTAAAAATACTCTTTCAAAGAACTACACTTACAAACACTGTTTTTAGAATATAAGAAGAGAATAGTCTTTAATTGATTACTTTTTTGATGTATTTATACTTTTAAGAGAATCTGCCATTTTTGATTCCCACCTGTCTGCTTTTACAGATGGTAGGAGACTTTAATTCAAAAGAAACTTCTGTTTGCTACAATGGAAATATGGGTGCTAAAAATGCCAGTGCAGCCAAAGGAAACTTTATTAGTTTACCAGGACTTTTCTGAGAGATCACCTGAAATAATCCATTCAGTAAAGACAATGGAGCACAATAGTACAGAATAATTACATATAAAGTTAAATATTTAAAAATGTGTTGTTTTTCTGTCTTTCTAAAAACATTTTCCCCATTATGAAATGAAGCTATTGAAAAGTTCATAAAAAAAAGAAATGGGACTTCAGTGGTCTTTTAATAATGGTCATTTAAACAGAAGTGAGCCTATTTACAGGATGGGTTATTGGGTAAATTTATGTGTGTTATTATTTGACTTTCCAATACATTAGATTCAATCTTAAATGCTTACACTTCTACTGTATCCCGAAATAGAATAAGAACAATGTCCTTAATGGTGCAAACTTTAAAATAAGTGGAATATGGTGGAATTGCATTTAATTATGTCATCAAATAAATGTTTAACCACCTAATTATGAGTATGTAAGATCGCATTGATTGACATAATCTACATTGGCCATATACATTCAAGGAACTCCGGAATCAGTAAAACCATCTAATTAAAAATGCCAGACCACAATGAAAATCAGCTTCAGCTTTCCTGCCACAGGTTATATTGGATATGTTTTTTTTCTCCATGACCCCTGTGATTAATTTAGTAGTCCGCATCAGAGACTCATTCTAAAGGAAAACTGCTAGGGGTGGAAAAAGCATTTAGACTTTGTAGGAAGGCTTCTATTTAGCTAACAACAACTTAATTTAGTGTTTTGTTCTCTAGTACACATGTTCCTCATGCTTTGCTTATTCTATGGAAAAAATGTTCCTGTTGAGACAAAAATATTTATTTTAAAGATCAAGGTGGCAATCACAAATGATCTTTTGGAAAGTCACAATAATACATTGATTGTAAACACGAAGATGGACCAATCCAGAAAAAAATGAGTTGTGTACAAATTATTCTATCCAGTATGTAAAACAACTGTTACAAAGTGTTCATATTCTACTTGTATAGACATGTCTCTAAAATATTACCTCCTTTTAATTTGAAGAATTGCTTTTTTCTTACTGTTGTTACTGTTTCTGCGACAGGTTGGACGCACACTCCGGAAGGCAACAGCTGGCACTGGAAAGAAGTTATCTCTAGAGCTGGGTGGGAAGTCGCCATTCATTGTATTTGACACTGCAGATCTAGACAGTGCTGTAGAAGGTCTTGTTGATGCCATCTGGTTCAACCAGGGTCAGGTATGGACAATACATATTTAGCTAGGAAGTGAATACTTCAAGCATACAACAGTAAGAAGAAGAATATTTTTTTTTTGTATTTTGGCTGCTTCTTCATATTTAAAGAGCCAAAACTGATAGCTTTTCATAAGGTTGTAACATAGACTTAGAGAAATTGATACAATTATAAAGTATTTTACCAACCAAGAAAATTTGTTAGAATGGATGTTTGAAGTATAGAGGCAAAACTGTAATTTCCCAATTTCCATGCAGGTCTGCAGTGCAGGGTCCCGGCTGCTCATGCAAGAGTCCATCGCTGAAGATTTAATTCGCCGGCTGAAGCAAAGGATGACACACTTAAGGCTGGGTGATAGCCTGGATAAAGCCATAGATGTTGGAGCCTTAGTTGATGAGACACAGAAAAAAACCATATCTGAATTTGTGGAAGAAGCAAAAGCAGAAGGAGCAGAGGTACGAGTGTGAGTGAATGTTCAGTGCAAACATGCTATTGAGAACAACCAGGAGAAAGGAAACGTGTAAAAGGCAGCTGCATTTATGGAACAATAGCTATTCTAAGCTGCCAAAAAGAATCTTTGAAAATGAATGGTGTGAAACTAAATATATAATGGTAGTTGTGTTGTACTTATAAACTTTTTAAAGTTGGGGAAAAGTTTAAAAAGGTGGAACATTTAGGGTTAATGTGTGAAAGGACTAGTAGTAGATAAGAGATAGGGTAGTGTAAAACACAGTAAGAGGTATTTGCAAGTTAACTGGATTATGATTGCATCTGATAGCGGAGAACTAGTAGTATATGAAAAAAAATGTTTGCATAAAAAAATACCAAATTAAACATTTTAAACAGTTACCCAAAAGTTTGCTGAATTTCTTGCATTTGCAAACTGTTTTCTATCAAATTTGACACCCCTTGAAAATCTCAGGAAAATTAGCATACATAATACATTGTATCTTTTTGGTCTGTGAATTGAGCTGCAGCTTTCATTTAGATTTCTGTAATACCCAGAACAGGGTCTGTGTCCCTTCATTCCCAGGTGATACTTCCCCCCAGCCCCTGTAACCACACCAACCCCAGTTACTTATACCATCTCCTCCCCCACTTCTAGTATATTGCCCCAGTAAATTGCATGCACTCACAGAGAGACACATGCACAGAGACCATGGCTGGCTCTTGCAGGTCATTGCAGGACCATAAATCAAGCATAAATGCTTATTCACCTAAAAGACGAATTGGAATCGTAAGAAGAAGCTGAACTGTTTGGTTTCAGTGCAATTATAATTTGTCAGAATTTATCAAGGAGAGTGTGTATGTCCAAAGAACAACCGTGTAACTGCTCAAGCATTTTTACTTTAATGTCGATTTTATGGTCCTTTAAGGACCCAGTATAGTAGTCATCTGTGCTGACTGCATACAGCATTGCTGATTGGCTGCAAAGCTGACATGCTCAAATGGACAGGGTATACTTTAAGAAAATCGTACCCTGAGAAGCCTAGCTCACTCCTGGGGGTGTAAACATCACCTGCAACGTTTTTTTTGTTTTTGTTGTTTTTAATGCAAAGCTAAAAAACATAGTGCATGCAAATAAATGTAATCATCCACTACTAATTCGCCTCTATCTGATGCATTCATAACCCACCTCACTTTAATATGCCTTTAAGGATTTTAAGAATGAATGGGTTAAGCATGAGAGTACACCAAAGTTTAATTTTTATGTAGATAGACTGGACAGACTAATATAGACTACTGTTCTAGTATTCTTTTTTTTGCAGTCTCTTACATTTGTAGAAGTGATGGTATATGTAGAGTTTTATACATATAGTAGTCTGTATCATTCATCCATTAATGGACTTTGAATGTTCTAGAACAATCAAAATACCTTGTTTCAAGTGATGACAAAATAAATTGATCAAGCATAACTATCGGTATACAGTAAAAAATAATGTCAAGTACAAATATGTCACTAATGTGCATACCTAATTTATTTGGGGCCCCCAATTGCCCTTTACTGGAAATATTGTCATCTTTCATAAAAAATGTTATGCTCGTCTTTCTTTACATGCCTGTATCCCATCAAAATATGTATTTTTCCTCTTCCTCCTCCTTCTCCTATTCACTAAACAAGGCACCCAAAAAACTGCACAAATTTAAAGAACTAGATCACATTTCTACAGAACTTCATTGAATCCACATTTAAACCGTTACACAAACGTATAGGTGCATGAAACTCAAGCAATATTTTATTATGCATTTGAAAGACAATTCTTTAAATATAACAAACTTTGTTGTGGTCCTCAAACTTGAAGAAACTTCCTTTGCATGTGAATTATAAAGTATACTTAATTAATCTTTTTAGATGTTTTTCCATGAAAATAGCTATGTTTAAAATGCTCTCTTTTGAAAGCACGATATACATATTCCATGTATCTTTTTTAACAAATAATTATATGGCAGCAGCTAATAAATTAGATGAAGTTCCATGTAACATAAATATTCTTAAATGGGTTTCTAAACCAAGAAAGTTTGTCGCACTTTACTCTGCTAACTTAACTTCCTGACTACAACACTCTCTATAAAGAAGGTTTCTTCAGGTAAGGTGCGATGCCCAGATGACTTTTTTAGTTGGATGCTGTAGTCCCAAATTGTATACCAGACATGTAAATAATTACATTTTAAATGTTACAAATAATTTGATTTTAATATAAATTAGGATTGTTCTCTTTATTTTCCTGACATTACAGGAAAGAAAATCTGAGTTTCTGGACAGCCTCTCATTATTTTGGATGTAAAACTAGTTCCACAAACATAGATAACAAGCCTACTGGAACGACTGTTTACACAAACTCTCAAGCCTCTTTCATATCACTAGTCTCTAAAACTAAATAGTGTATTTCTAGCTTTTTAAACATTTTGTTATTTAAAAAAAAAAAAAGATTTTCCATTTATATATAACAGTTCAGTGGTCCTTTATTTGCAGAGATTTGTTATCTGCATTGTATATAACAATCTAGCAACTTAATTCCCTTCAACCTGAGAAGGTAACTTTCTCTAAAACCTAATGATCTTTTATTTGTATATCCATGTAGTATCAAACATTAGGGCTGCCCCTGGTATTCTTCTTAAAATATCTCTTCCCTCATTTATCAATTTAACAAGTTGTTTTTTTACTGATCTTTACTACTAAAAAGTCATGAAAATGGCCCCATTGTATAAATGCTTTGAGAAAACATATTTTCGAAATAGCTATGTGTTCTGCTGTTTCATATTCTGAATTTCCTGTAAACTGACCCTTTTTTATTTTTCATATAAAATGTTCTGGGTGACCTTATTTACGTTATTAATTGTCATTTGCAACTTGTTGTAGGTATGGTACACCAACTAGAAAAGGTACCTTTGTAAGCTGAGACCTTTGTATAGCTATTAATTAAATTTTATTTTTATGTTGTGTCACATTCATCTTAAATACACATATCATTCATGAATTAGTTATGAGCCCCTTTAGGAAAGTTCTAGTTTCTGTGGAAATAATTGATTATCCATTCCAGTAAGAATGCTGAAAAGTTGAGGATGATATGTATTTTTTGCCTTGTTTTACCGTATCTAGAGGTTTTTCTGGAGTTCCTTATTCATTTTCAACTCAGTGTTCGTTCTGTTGCTGATTCACTAAAAGAAAAAAAAAAGTATTAAAGTTTAAATAAAAAGTCACTGAACTCAAGGTTAGACTTCAGAGTGCGTCAATAATAGGAAATGTTGGAAATGCTTGTCCTTTCAAAGCTATTTGTGATGGGATATCAGTGCCCCAATGTGTCTGATTTTAAATATGGGAATAAGTAATTGCAACTGAAACTATATAAATGTTTTGTTTTTCACTTAATGTCAATTATTCATAGGCAACAGGTAATACATAATTATAATTTAAAAGTTAATTCTTAATTAAATGGATTCATTTTAAAGATTGTCTAAACAGCAAAAATCAGTATAGGTATTGTAATCACAATTTAGGATGAGCGTCTCTTGCGCCCAGAGCTAATTGTTGTTTTCTACCAATTGAAACAAACAGAACATTGTTCTGAGATTTCCATATAACTTGTTGCTTTTGTCAATATTTAAGGTGATTTCTTTTTTAGGTACATGTGTGTTTTTTTTAGAAATACATTTTTATGAGAAAGTTCTAATTGGCTAGTTACTAAATATATATTAAATTAAAGCTGTGTAATACAGCATGCATAAGCTTAAAGGAAGCCATGTTTGATAATGGCTAAGGAATGAAGAATGAGGCATTTGTGGCCATGTTTGTGTGTCCCAGCTCAACTTCCCAGAATGCAGTGTAATAACTGTTTTTCTTGGAACTCTGAGCTGGAAGTAGGTTTTATAACTTGCTTTAGACATTCAGATGTGAACACAGATGTACTTTTTATTTGCTGTATTACTGTATGGTGGAGGGCTTCTATCGCTCTTTTGCCCACCATATTATAAATGATTGTTGTGGTGAACTACCTACTCATAATTTCCACAACACAGGCTGAGATCCCGCTCCATGCTGATGATAGCCAGTAAGCTTGAAACATGTACATGGATTGGATACTCAGCTTGTGTTTATTCCAACCTCGGCTTTGCATTAAAGCTGTGTAATACAGCATGCATAAGCTTAAAGGAAGCCATGTTTGATAATGGCTAAGGAATGAAGAGTGAGGCATTTGTGGCCATGTTTGTGTGTCCCAGCTCAGCTTCCCAGAATGCAGTGTAATAACTGTTTTTCTTGGAACTCTGGGCTGGAAGCAGGTTTTTTTAACTTGCTTTAGACATTCAGATGTGAACACAGATGTACTTTTTATTTACTATATATATATATATATATATATATATATATATATATATATATATATATATATATATATATATAAGAGTTGCAAAGGACCACTCACTGTAGGGTAGAAAAACTTCATGTTTGAGATATTTTAGTAATCTTGGTAAGCTAAGAGTATGAAATCAATTTGAGTGAAAAATTAATTTTAGGGTTGTGATGTGTTCCTTCTTGTGAGTGCACGAGGGAGAAGAAATAGAGCAAAGAAAGCAGGATCTGTAGTGTGACTACCTACTTTAGAGCATGTGCTGGTAAAGGGGTAGGTGTCGCATACTGAAGGCAGAACTTTTATTAGACCACAATAAAAAATGACAAGGTTTCCCCACCAGGCTTAGACCATATACTTAATGAGGGGTGTGCAAATTGAGGGGCTGGCCCCCCAAAAGATCCTAAAATTAGGAAAATGTGAGGCATCTACCTGTACTCCAACTAAACCAGGAGAAAGAGAGCCGGAGCAAATAAGATAACAATAAGGGGGGGGGGGGGGGGGGGGAAGAAAAAAGAGCATTAAAAGTAATAAATAGTCAGTCTGGCAAAACCACAATGCTTGTCTGGGGTGAAGAAGACAGCAGGTGGTACAAGCTAACTTTATGGATGGTAGAGGGGCTCAAACCAAAAACTTTGCTCACCCCTACTACACCTGAGGATTGATAGGGAAGCACATATAAGTAAACAGAATGCTTTAAAAATGTTAAATTTTTCCTTGCAGGTTTTCCAGGCACCTTGTACAGTTCCTAAAAAAGGGTTGTTCTACCCACCTACACTCATCACCGGTGTGGACACCACATCACGCTGTGTCAGAGAAGAGGTGAGAATATTTTTATAAATCCCCCTCATGTTGCATCTTAACAAAACTATGGTCTTGGTACATGCCTTTTGTTCTTTCCATTTAAAAGACAAAAAAGTGTATGTTGTCTATGCTTTTAGATGCTACAAACAACATGCCACCTGTCTTTCATACTCGTTCCATATGTTTCTACTTTCTATTCCTTTGTTTGTGTGCTCAGCGGAGTTTCTTTACCATATAGCTAGTTATGATTTTTATTTTCTGAAAACACAATGTCATGTTAGATTCTTACAAATAATTTGTTATTTGTTTAGATCTTTGGACCCGTCTTGGTTGCCATGAGTTTTCGAACAGCTAAAGAAGCTATTGCACTGGGAAACAACACACCGTATGGATTGGCTGCAAGTGTCTGGACTGAAAATTTACCTTTATCTCTGGAGGTTGCACTTAGGTAAATGAGAAGTGATTAATTTGTCATGCTAATTAATCATCAGTAAAAAAACTAACTGTTTTCATTAATTATAATCTAATCATATCTGAGTTTTGATGAGAAAGGATATGAGATTCCAATAGAATTGTATGCACACACTGAGGATATGGGCATATTTAGTGATACTCCAACAACAAATCAGACTGATGATGTGTTAATTTATAATATGGCATAAGCCAATTGCCTGAGAATGGAAAGGGGTTATGTAATGTGATTTATATTTTGCTTTGAAGAACTGCTTTCTGGATTAACTTTACCTATATTATTTGTATTTGTTTTGTTGTATAAATGGCAAATAGCAGTCACTATTTACCGTATATACTTGAGTATAAGCCGACCCGAGTATAAGCCGAGGTACCTATTTTACCACAAAATACTGGGTAAAATGAGTGACTCGAGTATAAGCAGAGGGTGGGAAATGTGCTGCCCCCTGTGTCCCTCTTGTGCCCTCTGTGTCCCCCCTCTCTCTCCCGTGTCTCTTCTCCCCTCTCCCTTCCCTGTGTCTCTTCCCTCCTCTCCCTACCCTGTGTCTCTTCCCCCCCCTCCCTTATCACCCTCCTCAACCCCCCTCCTCATCCTCTCTCCTCATCCTCAACCCTCCCATCCTCAATCCCCCCTCCTCAACCTCAACCCCCCTCCTCATCCTCAACCCCCTCCTCAACCTCCCTCCTCATCCTCCCTCCTCATCCTCCCTCCTCATCCTCCCTCCTCAACCCCCCATGCTCATCCTCCATTCTCAACCCCCCATCCTCAACCCCCCTCCTCAACCTCAACTCCCCTCCTCAACCTCCCTCCTCATCCTCAACCCCCTCCTCAACCTCCCTCCTCATCCTCCCTCCTCATCCTCCCTCCTCAACCCCCCCTCCTCAACCCCCCCATCCTCATCCTCCCTCCTCAAATCCCCGCCCATCCTCATCCTCAACCCCCCCATCAAAATCCTCAACCCCCGAGGGGGAGTCACTCAAGTATAAGCCTGGGGGGCCCTTTTTAGCCTTAAAAAAAGGGCTGAAAAACTCGGCTTATACTCGAGTATATACGGTACATAATAGCTTTTTCTGGTTTGAACACATTACTATATTCATCTTTTTCAGTATAAAGGCAGGCACAGTGTGGGTGAATGGGCACAACATGTTTGACTCAGCGGCAGGATTTGGTGGATATAAAGAGAGTGGATTTGGTCGTGATGGAGGCAAAGAAGTAAGTATGCCTTTTTATATCTGCTTCACAAGCTATACTCTTATTAATACGTGACACATTGCAAGTGAATGATTTGTAAGAGATAATTCATGCAGGAAGAAAAGTGAGCTTATGCAGCTTTCACATTTTTACAACCATTGTATGTATTATTGGGCTATTCTAAAAGCAACCAAAATACAAGGTGTTTTTTAAACTTGCTTTAATTCCAGGCAACTATACGTCTAATGTTTCTAATAGCCAATGTAACTATTTTGCTTAATTTAGAACATTAAGTGGACACAGTGAAGGGCGACCTTCATAATCTACAAATCGTAACGATCATTATAATCAACTTTTCAACTTCCTTTCTAACTGTATAAATAAATATCATATTATCATACTAAGAAATATGTAAGTTTTTTCTTACAAGGTAAGATTTTTATTGCATTAAATTGAAAAAACTGCTTATGCTGACGTTTATTATTTGAAAGTTCCTTTGTCCTCACATCCCTGTCTATAAATTGTCTATTACATTAGGCTGATTAAAATAACAGAGCTACAAGAGGAGAAGGGTTTGCTCAGAGAGGTGGTGAGAGCAGGTAGATCAAACTGGAAAAGTGTGAAACAGGTTGCATGGCAAAGGGGGAGAGAAGCCTGCAATTTGAGCTTGAGCTACACGTGTGTCGGACATATTGCCTGTACTCCAGGTAGAGTTGAAACTATGCAAACAACATATATGTTAAAAACAGAGCATTTTTTGTTATAATTAAAACATCCTAAACACAGTATATGAAACATAAATCTAGGATCATATACACATCCTAGTGTTATAGCTCTGATCCGATCTTGGAAGTGGGGGGACTTTCTGACTTAAGTCTGCTACTTCTACCCAAACCTGCTCCAAACAGTAAAGATACTTTGTGAGAAATATGAAATAATAGCAGTATAATACAGTATCTAACAACAAACAGAAAAAAATGGAATATATCTCCATAATTGCTCTCTTTCACATGTAATCAGGGTATACAATAATATTGTACTTTACATTGTAAGTGGCCCTGTAAGTACAACAAATATAAATCAAACAGGAAAGCAGGAAAAGCGTTTACAACGCCACCTCAAGTGAACTGAAGTACAGCCAAACAGTTAAAGGTATATCCAAGTTTCCTGGGTTTCAAATGTTTGGTAAGAAACAGGCAGTGGTTATCAGAAAACTATGTGTTATATAGAAAAGTTCAGTGTGCTTATAAAGTTATAGGCAGGAAACTAAAATCCGGCTTTGCACACCCACAGGAAGTTTGCATAGCCAAATACACTGAGGAGCGCAGCCAGGTACAGAGTTAGACCTTTCAAAGGAAGTAGTTGTTGCAGTATGGAATCACATGATTGGGTGGGTTCTGAGCTCACCGCTGAATCAGAGCAGCGAGAGACAGAGACTACAAATCCCAGGCTGCTTTGCAACACAGGAACCCCAGCATTTAATACAAATGTATCAGCTAACCTCTGCTTTCTCCTGATTGGCCAAAACAAATTATTAATTTGGTGCTTATCTTATTATAGCTATATTTTCAGGGGTGTAAACTAACAAAAGCTGCAGTTTACACACTGAATGGATTTAAAAACCGGATGAGTTTGTAAATATTTGTTTATTTTGGTATTTTTTATTGAAAAGAAATGTTTGCATACACTACTGATTCTCCTCTACCAGATGCATTTATAAACCAGGAAATTCAGATATGCCTATACAGTCTATAATCGGTGTTATAATAAAGCCACACTGCCATCTCGTGGTAAAAACCATTGCAGACCCAGCACAAGATAGAGAGAGAAGGAGCAGACACTTATAAAATAATTGGCAGCAGGAGGTTTAAAAATACTGGGTCTTGAATAAACTGTGGAGTTGCCATGCCCTGATATGTCCCTGTTTTATTATCCTTTCATTGATACCGTGAAGCACTTGATGTCTGTGCCAAAACATCAGTCATCTACATAAACCCTTTGCGCCTGAATTTTGATTGTCCGGTCTGTGGATGAATAACTACCTGGATAAAGTAAAACAACAAATGTCTAAGCTGAAGAAGAAGCATACATTATGGTGGGACAATCCTCATCAGCCGTGCATGCGTCAGTAAATCTGGCAACAGGCACAGATGCCACAGCCATTGCAATACTGACTACTGAGTTGATAACCCCAGTGATGGATGAGAGGCTAGATAAATTTCAAGCATCAGTTAGCCATATTCTTCCAGAGCTACAAACTCCATCCACAAGAATTTGAGGTGGTAGAGAGAACCAATACGTGTAAGAATGACATTTAGGCTTTGAGAGCAGAAGTTAAGATTCTCGCATATATAAAAACAATTTTTTTTTTGAGAATACAAGGAGCCACAGGGACAATCTTCACCTTGTGAGCTTGCCCACAACAACAAGCGTTTTGGTACTTTGTTACATCTGCTCTATTTTACACAAAACACAACTAAAATTCTAATCCATTCTATCATCATATCTTGCCTCTCGCTCCTTGCTGGCCTACCTATGTCTTTCTCCTCTCCAATCCATAATGAACCCCTCCGCTAGACTCATCTACCATACTCAACGATCCGTATCGGCAGCACCTTTTTGTCATTTACTTCACTGGCTAAATTTGACAAATATAAAAATGTATAATATTGCGAGTTTTTATGAGGTATGCTATAGAATGGATTCACTCTTATAGCCTTTATGCCCAATCCAAAATGAACTCTCTATTTTCTCCCCACTTCAGTTTAAGCTTCTAAACCTGGTGAGATCCCAGAGTATTGGAGGGATAATCCTTTGGTCATAAATACTATTTGCAAATATTTTTTTTCTGTGCAAGTGGCCACTAGATGTGTTTTTTAGATTAATGTACAGAAGGAAGGGCATGCTTTTCACTGGCCATTAATTTAACTACACTGGCCATTTAATCTAACTAAATGTAACCTTCCACAACATAATTTATTTATGCAGGCCCAACATTATGCTTTGTCTATTGTTCTTCACCTCCTGGTGCAACTGTAAGAAAAAAAGCTGGCACTATTAAGCTCTGAACTTCTGTTATTTACAAATTTCTTCTGGACTATTCAAACTTATCGGTAGGTCCAGCTAGATGTCCTCCAAGCCAGGGGAACCAACCAATGATTTGTTCTTGGCATGCCTTAAAAGGTGTAGTGCCACTGTTCTGATGTATAATTTGAATAATTAAATGATAGAATGCCGCATAGATTATATGTGCACCCCCCTGGTATCTCAGGTTTTAAGCCATGTCCTAAGTGTGGGGCTCCCTCAACTAACATGTTACGCTCCTTTTGGGAATTGCATCCCATATATTCTTTCTGGGGGAAAATTCTAAAATATTTAGCAGAAAACCTGTCAATGGACATTTTTGGCATATTTGTTTTAGGCATACATGAACTGAGTTTGTGCCAATACAAGAGAGTTCTTCTTGCAACCAAATGTATACTTGCAATTTGTACAGTTTGTGTCTCTAACACATTGCCTTTGGCTTTGTTGAGATGAGCAGAAAAAATCTTTAGGGAATAAAGCCCATTAGTGCATAACACTCTAAATATATGAGATGGCAAGATTATGGTCCAGGATATAGGGATAAGGAGGGTTTAGGTGAATCGTTTATTATGTCTATGCTTTCAGCTTGCTTCTTGGATGAATGTGAGATCTTTAAGGCGAAAGTGATTGATGCTATTTGTTAGAGTTCTAATGGGAATTTTTATCAACACATAGTTCTGAGTGGAGTGGGGATCAGGGGCAACCTCTGCATTGTGTATGATATGTAATCATGCTTTCGAACTAGTGTCTTTTGGTTGATATTCTTCTGAGGTGCAGCTATAGTCCTATTGGATTAGAGAATGGGTGGCAGGTGTCTCCAGTGCAGGGTCTGGGGTACCAAGGGGTTAAGTGAACTGTCAGCATTATTGTTATTATTTTTATTATTATCTTTTATTTGTAATGTGCTTGCATATACCGTAGCACTATATATATATATTTTTTTTCTCTCCATTGGCTGAGGATGTGAGCCTTAATACTCGGCTTCATTTCATATATGTATGTTTACCATTGCGGACTGTATATTATGTCAAAGTATTACTAAGGACTTTGTGACCCATGTGCGTTGGCGTTCACAAATTGGATACTGGGAGAGGTGATGGGGCATGATGTATTCGCTCTCCTACTCACTGAGAAATATGCCTCAGATTTGTCTTTCAATTAGTTTTGATGTTTTTATGTGTTTTTTTGGTTTTGTTGATTTTTTTTGTTTTCTAAAACCCAATGAAAAAATATTGCAGGAAAAAATTACCAGAATAAACTTCTGCCCAGTTTCTTTGAACAGACCTTTTTTCTCAAGCTTCACATTCAGAAGTACCTGTTAACTAAGAGACTCTACAGCAGTTCTTTATAATATTAAGAATTATGGCTAAAGGCATCCATTATGGGTAATAAATATAAAGTGACCATTCCTTAGGAGAAGCAAACTATTTGATTTATTGCAATAGAAATTATGAGCAGCACATATCCTGTAACCATGCCCATTGACATAAGCCCATACTACCCAACTAATGGGTAGTCTGAAGTGTGTATCTACATTGCCTGTCAAGACTTGTTAAAATGTATTGGGTCCAATGTGAAGCTGAAGGGCACTAAACGTATTATACATTGCATTTAAATGTATATAACTCTCAATAGATGTATATTTAGTGGGAATAGTGTGAAGGTAATTATGACACATGACTATTATAATTAATATATAGTTGTTTTTGTAACATGCCAACATATTCCTTAGCGCTGTTCAGGGGTTAAACACAAAGTTAATAAAATACAATATTAAACACACTACAAAAAGTAGACGTCCCTGTCTTTGAGTTCAAATCTTACATATATGTTTTTTTTCTTCAAAACACCTTATAAGATTGAAAACTCCTAAACTTACAATCTAAAGGCATAAATAAAAGAAAAGGGGAAGTAAACGAAAGGAAGAAACAAGAGCTTTGCAAGTAATTGGAGAGAATAGAGGGTTAATTAGTTATTACGTTTGTGTAAAATGGTATTGATCATTTATATTGCAGGTTTAACACTAACACAAATAATAGGGTGTGGACAGGGTAGGAAGGCGGGCAAGTTAAATGAGTTCAGATGCTGAAGAGAGGTGGTGGTGTATAAAGATCCAGAGGCAAAAGAAAACAAGGTAGATCGAAATGGGAAAATGACAGTTTGAAAGTGAATCTGCAGAATGGATGATGGTATCTTTGGATTTGGTTGAGTCTCTGCAGAAATGTCTGCTCAGTCCTGGTGGTAAATGCAACTGAGAAAATGACAGTTGGAAAGTGAATTAGAGGGTATATTTCTTAATGCGTGTATTTGTGGTACTAAACTGATTAATACTAAGAACTTTGTGCAAACACAAAATCTTTTTATAATTTTGATGAAAGACTTTTGTTCTGAGGGTGTAAGCTAATGCAACTAAAGTGTAATAATATTATCATCCAGAAGAGGGCGAAGTAATACCACAGCAACATCAAACACTGACTTCCTAAATGTAACACTATATTTGTAAATGAATAGAATGAGGTCGTAATCCTGAAAAATGAAGCATATGATATTGAAATATTGTTTTTAATAAAGCAAAAACATATTAAAAGCAATATTTACAATACATATTAATGGGTAGGTATTGATAAACAAAAGGTTTTGATGTTCTGGTTCTTGTGAGTTTACAATCTAGGAGGAGGAATTATATTCCCGGGTTTGAAAGGATGTATTCTGTATTGTAGATATGACAGTAATTTGCATTAGACTTGTCTGTGCTAAAATGAGTAAATATGCACATCAGTTGATTTATTTCTCCTATTTTCATTAGGGTTTGTATGAATATGTTCGTCCATCTTGGGAAAACAGACCACAACCAAATCCAGGCGATGTGAACTATAAAACATTTGCTGCCACATACGGTGCAGAAGAAGCTCCAATTCCAGGACATAAAGCAATCAGTCCATCTGTAATCCCATATCAGAATTCCCAGATTCCCAGGTATGTTCATTAACTTCCTTATATAAACCGACACACTAAAAATAATGTAATTGGATTTAAGAGAACCTTGGTTATATTAAACCACAATATGTTCTATTAAACATGGATAGGATATTCTAATTACCGTACATTATGAAAAGTCACCTAAACATAAAAATATAGATTTGATGGCAGATCCGATCCAAGAAGGCCCATCTGATTTGCCTATTCTGTTGACCTAAAATTGTGTCTTTAATTATACCTCAGGGAAGCCTTATACTTATCCCAAGCATGTTTAAGCTCCTTAACTGTGTTTGACCCTATAACTTCCACTGGTAGTCTATTTCAGTTGTCTATTTACTACTATTTCTGTAAAGTAGTACTTTCTTGTGTGTTTGCGTTGTTCAATCATGTCCAACTGTCCATGACCTCATGGGCCACAACACACCATGCTGATCCAATTGGTATGCATGGCAAAAATACTGGAGTGGGTTGCCAGTTTCTTCTCCAGTGAGCGACAGAAAACAGCTCCTGGTATTCCTAAGTGGCCTCCCATCCAAGTACTGACCAGACCCAACCCTGCTCAGCTTCAGGGTGGTGTGACCTATTGGTTCCTAACCACTGGACTATCGGGGGAACTCCTCATTACTTTCTCATATTAACACTAAATCTTCCACCTTCCCACTTCAAATTATGACCTTTATTTTTTTCTTTTTCACTTCACTATTAAATTCATTGAAATATTTTAAGGTTTCTGTCATATCGCCCATCTCCTCTCTAGATATTTTGGTCATGAATAGAAGTTTTGTCTTCGAAACAAGGCAGCTGAAATGGTGCATTGTTTAAAACTTTGAAGATATAGGGCCTCATTCAATTGCGATTTGGCCAATTGAATAGGGCTCTAGATAAGCACATAGCATTTTTTTTACAGAAGTTTTTAGTTGGTGAACTTCTATCCAAAAGCAAAGTCTTCACTAACTAAAAACTTCTGTAAAAAAAAAAAAGCTACGTGCTTTATATAGAGTCCTATTCAATTGGCCAAATCGCAATTGAATGAGGTCCATAGTCTCCAGGGCCCTCATTCAATTGCGATTTGGCCAATTGAATAGGGCTCTATTTAAGCTCATAGCATATTTATTTTAAATAAGTTTTTAGTTAGTGAAAACCTTGCTTTTGGATAGATGCTTACTAACTAAAAACTTATTTAAAAAAAAATATGTTATGTGCTTATTTAGAGCCCTATTCAATTGGCCAAATTGCAATTGAATGAGGGCCCACGTGAGGTCTACCTAAGGATCTGTTGAGTGCCTTTGGTACCTCTTAGCATTAGGATCCAACTTAATTTTCCTGCAGCTTTTAAAATCATGTTGTATAATAACTCCCCAGTCTCCTTCCTCACTGGTTGCCATCATCATTTTATAATTCAGTATATATTCTGTTTTTGTAACCTAATTGCATTTTTTTAACATTTTGGATCTCACATATATGACCATTTTTTATGCATTTGACTTTCCCTTAATATCACTAATAAATGTATTAAAGAAAACAGGCCACAGCACAGATCCCTGTGGCACTCCTCTGGTAACCATCCTGTCCTCCGACTGTATCACATTAAATATGGTTCTCTAATGTTTAGCCAATTTCCTATTCAATGAAATATGTTTGAAACTTGTTCCAGTCTATGACGTTTACAAATGTGCTTAATGTGTGTAAAAGTATATTGTCCAGAATGTACAGTAATTCCCCTTTCAAATTGTACATAGTGCAGATTCATAACCATAAAAAGCGTCCTGGTTCTCACCACTTAAGAATCTTTCCAAATCGTCATTATTATGTATTTTCACAGCGTATGTAGTTGCACTCCAGGGAATTATTTACAAAGTATATTATCATTTCTATTATTGGTGCTTATCAGAGTGGGATTTCCATTTTGTTCTAATAATAATAAATAATAGATGATATAAATAATCACATATATAGTTGTCAGTGTATGTAACGTTTGAGATGTTGGTCACGCTTTTGCGTCCCTTGCACAGGGAGGCGAGCCGGAGGTGCTCCTTGCACTGCAAGCCTTGCGAAGCGAGTAGGTGAAGCATGTGGGGCTTGGGATGCAATGAGCGCCAACATTGCAATGCGAGGCGAGCAGTTGAAGCACTTTTTGCCGCTGACCGCGAGGAACAGAGTTTGCCAATTTAACGGCCAAACTTAGTTCAAGCGCGTGACACTAAAAACCTGAAAAACAAGCAAAATAATAATAAAAAAAATAAAAACACACTCGCACGCAGGGGTTGGAAAGGAGGAAAGAAAAGCGTTTAGATAATAGGATAAGACGGAAGGCGCTCATCGTGAGGCTCGCGATGAGCGCCGATGGTGATCATTGCAAAGCGGGAAAGTTGAAGTACACGGGGGAAAGGCTCGCAATGAGCGCTGAAGGTCCTCAGAGGAGCAAAAGCCTCACATTGTGTGGCAAACAGCATTGCCAGCCTTACAATTTTATTCCCATCATTGTTGGTGGGCAAGTAGCTCGTATATAATATATCATAGATTTGTACTGTCTTCAAACTGAATGGAACTTAACTAGGTGTAATTGGATGTAGGTAAAAGTACTTATAGAAGATATATATCTGTTTAGCTAGTTCTGTGAGAGTGTTACCTCACTGAGAGAGCAATATATTTTAGTTCATTGTGCTGAAAATAGAGGACAAAATATCCTGTAGTATATCTGTTATATACCCCGAAACAAGAGATGTATGTGTTTGCTTACTTTGACCTCATTTTTCCAGTGCAGGTGATCTCTCTAAGCACACAAGCAAAGAGTCCATATCTGGAGCTGCATAAGAACCTTAAGATGCCCAGACCCAAAGCACCTTTGTGTATTCTAATAACACACATTGAGTAATGCTCAGTCTGATTCTGACAAGCAACTTGCTCTGTGCGGGTATGACCCACTTAGAGAGCATTATCTTTCCGTTCACTGCCTGAGATGTACTGGGGTGTACCATTTCTTTACATGGGACCAAACCAATATTCTGTATCATAGTTATCATCTGTGTACTGCACATGTGATCTAAAAAAATGTTTGTTTTCCAGGTGGGTTGTATAGATCAAGCCAAGGAATAAATGTCATTAATCTCTGATTTGCTTATTCTTACAACATTATTATTAGAATCTGAATAATGTTTGGAAGCAATTATTCTTGATGACATCTCTTGCCCAACAATGTATTAGTTTACTATGAAACATCTAGTGCATATTCTAAATATGTTATGATAATGACACTGTATTGTTTAATTATGTGCGCTGGATACTTACCATCATCCTGCAGTCACATCATAGATACAGCCTATAGGACCATGTCATACATTATTTATCAAGCCATTGTCAATCTGCTACCCACGTGATTATGTAGCAAGGAAATAGGTATGTATCTCTAATAATTACCGTATGTATAATTAGAATATTGCCCGTAAAAAAATGACGGTAATGAAATTGTAAGTGAGCTAATGCTGTTTGGTGTATGGTAATCAAATAAATAATACATTAATAAATGAATATACTTTAGCTATTTTGAAGTAATATATGCAGGAAGCATTGTGTTGAAGAGCTGACAATCTGTTTTCATGTTGCTGCAGCATACAATGTGTGTTTTCAGTGTTGTGGAGCTGCTGTGTAAGTGTCAGCAATGTGTGCAGTGTAAATAGTGTGCGTGCGCGAGGAAAATCTGTTAGGGTAAAATGGCGCCTAATGTGTGGTACGCTGCTGTTGGTGATTTAGCGTCCTTGTTCTTGGACCTCGTCCGGCTTTTCGGAAAATCTGTATGTGTTTGGTGGTGTTTTGCGTCTTTAGGGTTCTGTAGCCTCATTTTCGTTTTTTTCGGCTGCCATTTTTTCTCTTGCTTCGGTGATTTTCTGGTGTCTAAACTCTGTCATTTGGACTTAAATGGAGGTGTAACTTCACTTGCAGAGGTCCTGGGTGCCCCTCCTTTATTGTGTTTCTAATGTTTTCTGGTTCGCGCAGGTCTGCCGTTAAAGTTGTATCTTTGCAAGGTCGTAGTGTTTTTTTTCCAAGTCCCGCGTCTTGTATTTTTTTGTCGTAAGTCCATAAATGTTGCGAGGCCTGCAGTTGCTGGCAAGGAGCGCCTTCGGCGCTTCATGCCAGCAACTGAGGCCCTCGCTTTGCGAGCCCGCAGCGTTAGCAACAACCCGCTTGCTTACAACTATATATGTGATAACAATTTCCACATATAGCAAATTAAAAACAAATACAGGAAAAGTAGCCTTTGCCATGTTAAATTCAGTTTGATTAAGGAATGTAGTATACTATTGTTTACATTGCTAGGTCAAAATTGATACTATGCTAAGCTATGCTAGACACACTATTGACTCCCTGGATTGCAACTACATTATTTCTTTTATATATATATATATATATATATATATATATATATATATATAATACAGAAGTTTTGGAACAAGTCCTAAGCAAGGAACACCAGGTCAGCTCTTATTGATATGAGTCGTTTGTTAACCTTCTATATTCCTTACATTTTACATCTGTGATGATGGTTATATACTGTTGTGTGAGATGTGGTGTAAATATTCCATTGCAGGATAGCACTTACATGTAAAAACTGAGGTATATACAGAAAATTTGTTTGCAAAATGAATGTGAATTTAAGTCTCTATTTATTAGTACAAGAATCAATTTAATGTTTATTACATCACTTCCTTAGAGCTGAATCATGACACAGAGACAGAGGTTGGAAAGGAGGGATGAAAGACGCTTTAAGATAATAGGATAAGACTGAAATTGACACTGATCACCTTTCTTCTCACTAGCCTAGAAGGAGACTCCTTTCAACAAAGGATGGATACAAACACTCACACACTCACACTCATCAACTATCATGGATACCTCCTGGGTCCTGCAGAGGCATCCAATTTTTTTTTCTAATTCAAATCTAAATGTATGGCTTTTTTCCTGCTTATTTATTTTCTTAGATTTAGATTTCAAGCATACAGTGATGGGAAAAAGTATTTGATCCCCTGCTGATTTTGAACATTTGTCCACTGACAAAGAAATTATCAGTCTATCATTTTAATGGTAGGTGTATTTTAACAGTGAGAGACAGAATAACAAAAACAAGAAAAACGCATGTCAAAAAAAGTTATAAGTTGATTTGCAGGTCAATGAGTGAAATAAATATTTGACCCCTTTGATTCAGTGCTTGGTGGTAAAACCCTTGTTGGCAATCACAGAGGTCAGACGTTTTTTTTGTAGTTTGCACACATCTCAGGAGGGATTTTGTCCCAATCCTCTTTGCAGATCCTCTCCAAGGGCCTCATTCTATTATCGGCCGCAGCCATTGCGGGGCCGAAAGGACCGGCCGCAAGCTATTCTGCTATTCTTTTCCCCTCCGGCCGGGGGTTCCGGCAGGCTTGCGGCCGGCGCCTTGCTATCTCTTGCGGCCGCTCGCGCCGGAGGAAAGCCTTTGATCTAAAACGGCCGCAAGGAAATCGGCCGTAAGAAAATCCTATTTGCAATTCTATTGCTCCGGGAAACCTCTCTGCAAGGCTAAAAGAGAGCCGCAGCTTACTTGCAGGAAAGAGGTCCCGCTAGCACCAATTAAGCACGAAATATAGCCCAAATAAAGCCATCCTGCACTTTGAGAAGACTATAAAGTGATTTTAGGTGTTAGCAAAAATAGCACAAATTTCCCCTATACTCAAATCTGTAAAATAATTTTTTTTTGAATATATGTCAAATATACATGTAAAAAGTCCATAGGGCTTGGAGCACCTCAGACACGCCCACGCTGCAGCCGAAAAATAAACAGTTAATTTAAACTCGGATTTGGGCTAATGTGCAAGCTTGAGAGGGGGTTACTATTAATCCTCATGCCCCCCAATATGATCCCTAGCATTTACAGAGCTGTACAGTGCCGTCTTGAATTTATTTTTTACTTTAAAAAATTTTGAGCTTACGTCTGGTTCCAAGATATGCGGCCGGCCGTAAGAGGAGATCCTTGCGGGGCCGTATAATTGAATTGCGAGGTAACAGAACCCCCGCAAGAATCGCAACCTTACGGCCGATTTACGGCCGATAATAGAATGAGGCCCCAAGTCATTAAGGTTTCAAGGCTGATGTTTGGCAACTCGAGCCTTCAGCTCCCTCCACATATTTTCTATGGGATTAAGGTCTGGAGACTGGCTAGGCCACTCCAGGACCTTATTGTGCTTCTTCTTGAGCCACTCCTTTGTTGCCTTGGTTGTGTGTTTTGGGTCATTGTCATGCTGGAATACCCATCCACGACCCATTTTCAATGCCGGGAAGGGAAGGAGGTTCTCACCAAAGATTTGACAGTACATGGCCCTATCCATCGTCCTTTGATGCGGTGCCGTTGTCCTGTCCCCTTAGCAGAAAAACAACCCCAAAGCATAATGTTTCCACCTCCATGTTTGACAGTGGGGATGGTGTTCTTGGGGTTATAGGCAGCATTCCCCCTCCTCCAAACACGGCGAGTTGAGTTGATGCCTGCGAGCTCGACTTTGGTCTCATCTGACAACAACACTTTTTCACCCAGTTCTCCTCTGAATCATTCAGATGTTAATTGGCAAGCTTCAGACGGGCTTGTACATGTGCTTTCTTGAGCAGGGGGACCTTGCGGGCGCTACAGGATTTCAGTCCTTCATGGCGTAGTGTGTTACCAATTGTGTTCTTGGTGACTATGGTCCCAGCTGCCTTGAGATCATTAACAAGATCCTCCCATGTAGTTCTGGGCTGATTCCCCATTGTTCTCATGATCATTGAAACTCCATGAGGTGAGATCTTCCATAGAGCATCAGACCAAGGTAGTCTGGCAGTTATTTTGTGTTTCTTCCTTTTGCGAATAATCGCACCAACTGTTGTCACCTTCTCACCAAGCTGCTTGGCGATAGTCTTGTAGCCCATTTCAGCCTTGTGTAGGTCTACAATCTTGTCCCTGACATCCTTGGGCAGCTCTTTGGTCTTGGCCATGGTGGAGAGTTTGGAATCTGATTGATTGCTTCTGTGGACAGGTGTCTTTTATACAGGTAACAAGCTGAGATTAGGAGCACTCCCTTTAAGAGAGTGCTCCTAATCTCAGCTCGTTACCTGAATGAAAGACACCTGGGAGCCATAAATCTTGCTGATTGATAGGGACTCAAATACTTTATTTTACACCGTGACCTGCAAATCAATTTTTTACTTTTTTGACATTCGTATTTCTAGTTTATTTATTTTTTGTTATTCTGTCTCTCACTGTTAAAATATACCTACCATTAAAATTATAGACTGATCATTTATTTGTCAGTGGACAAACGTTCAAAGTCTGCAGTGGATCAAAACTTTTTTCCCTGTAAATGTGTAAATGTAAACCTGAGGTCAAAAAAAAAAAAAAAAATGGAAGCTAGTTACTTATAGTTGGGAGCTCGGTGTAACATCTCTGTTTCATTCTGGAAACCGTGGTCAGTACATCAAACACTCAGGGCTTTTTGCTAGTGTCCTTTTAAACTACAATGTTTTGGTTGTTTGGTTTGGTTGTTTTATAATAGCTATAATATTGTATAATTCTTTATAAACGAGGATGCATTTATGTCTAGCAGTATATCTTAAATTTTTGGTCTGACCATTGACTAAAGTCCTAGGGAAGTATTTGAATGGTTATTTAGTTTTTTGGAAATCATATGTTGTGTGTTGTGGAACCCGGGGATTTCTGCTAACTTGTTTTGTTTAAAAGCAGTAATAAATAACTTATTTGTGGCTTTTCTACCCTACAAGACTAAACATTGGTAATCCATACCAAAAGGAATTTCATATTTGGAGATTAGTTCATCAAAACACCTATAAGGGGGTTTTCCCAGCTACAGAATTACTCAAACACCTGCCCAGAAGTATTGTCACATCTCATTTTATTTTGGCTATCTATTGGAAAACTGTTAATCTATTTAGTGAGAAAAAAACAAAACAGTCAGTTAGTTCTAAAATACTGGGATGTACATGCACAAATAAGCCCAGAACTATAATCATCCCACAGGGGTGGTTTCCAAGTTGCTCTGGAAAATATCATGATAAGACCCCAAAATAATCATATTAATAAAAAAAAACTTGCAAATTGTACAGTGCATCATTGCCATTACTTTTGTTCAAAATAAATAGCACATATCTACCTATGTACTATATGTCTTTAATAGCTCTGACAGGGGACGTGTCCTATAAAAGTAATCTTGGAATTAATTTAAAAGCAGTCTCTACATATAGCAGTGCAGAAAAAAAAATGGAAGTAATTCCACTGGAAATTTAACCAAATGATTACAAATACATTTATTAACCTGGTACTTTACCAGAATTTCACAATGTGTTTTCTTTACAGTGTCCCTTTTAATCCTTTATTTATCTCATAAATCCATAAAGGATCCAATAAAAAATATAATTCTACTTTTTGCTTGAAATACAATGGAGAGTGAGAGGACCTTGTTATGTAATTTAATTAATAAACTCTAATCTAAACTGTAGCAGGCATATTTTGTTGGGTAAACAATGCATAATTAAGATATCTACTGACCGTGAACATTCTAATAAGATAATTAATGTTAACTAGAAAGTTAGTTTATAATCCTTGTATAATCCTCCAAAATATGTAACAAGTTAGGACTTCTCTAAAATAGGGTACATTGCTGTGTTAATCATCTGTATCCTACTTTTGGCACAGTAGTTAAAGGGCCAGTTACCTCACCATAAGTACTCTTTATGGTGTGAAAGAGCACAAGATTTAATGTTAAAATGATCTATTTTTTTTTCTTCAATTACACTTATAACAATTTAAAAAAGACAGTTTTAGGTCTGTTTACATTTCCATGATTAATGACAGTTAACCCACAAATAACTTATTTCAAAGATTTTAACACTCGTTTCTGTGCACAGTTGAATTTATAAAGAGTTAACTGTAGTTTTTGTTTACTCTGGAGCTTGCGGTCGGTCTGTCTGGCAGCTTGCTGGTGGCACCTGTAAACATACATTTAATTAAAAAATATTTCAGTGAAAAAAAGAATGGATTTCAAAAATGAAAACAGTTTTTAAACATGCTGTTAAGAGATCTTTACGTTGGTGTGCTCCACATTGTACTGAATCTCTTCCCCCCCCCTCTCCCCTGGCTCTCTTCCCCCCCCTCTCCCCTGGCTCTCTTCCCCCCCCTCTCCCCTGGCTCTCTTCCCCCCCCCTCTCCCCTGGCTCTCTTCCCCCCCCCTCTCCCCTGGCTCTCTTTCCCCCTCCCTCCCCAGGCTCTCTTTCCCCCTCCCTCCCCTGGCTCTCTTTCCTCCTCCCTCCCCTGTGTCCCTTCCTCCCCTCCCTCCCCTGTGTCTCTCTTTTCACCCCTCTCCTCCTATGTGTCTTTCCCCCTCTCCCTTCCCCTGTTACTCTCCCCCCTCTCCGTCGCCTGTGTCTCCTTCCCCCCTTATCCTCCTCCCTCCTTCCCCTCATCATCCTCCTCCTCCCTCCTTATCCTACTCCTTTCCCCCTTATCCTCCTCCCTCCTTCCCCTCATCATCCTCCTCCTCCCTCCTTATCCTACTCCTTTCCCCCTTATCCTCCTCCCTCCTTCCCATCCTCCTCCCTCCTTCCCATCATCCTCTTCCTCCTTCTCGGGCTGCAATGAGCGCCATAGGCGCTCATCACGAGGCCCACTGTGTCTCCTTCACCCTTATCCTCCTCACCCCCCCCCCCTCCTTCTCCCATTCCCCCTCTCACACATTACCTCCCTATCCCCTGCGATAAGCTCCTGGTGTTCCGTCTCCCGTCACATGCGCTTCACGTCGATAGCATATGCTGGTGAAGCCGGTGCTGCATGGGAGAGAGAACAGCAGGAGCTCATCGCAGGGCATAGGGAGGTAATTGGAGAGGGGGAAAGGGAGGAGGATGATAAGGGGGGAAAGAGGAGGATAAGGGTGAAGGAGACACTGTGTACTGGGGGTGTTGCGATCCCTGGGGGCTGACTGCAATGAGCACCTTTGGCGCTTATTGCAGCCCAAGTGCTGCGTGGCTGCTGCGCCTCGCTTTGCGAGGCTCATATGTGTGATGGAGCTGCTGGCTTGGCGGTTGTGACCTCGCTTTGCAATGTCACAACTGCGTGACCAACATCGCAACGTGACGCACACTGACAACTATATATGTGATATGACAGGGGTAATACATTATTTGAGTTCTGAGTATTAGAAACTATAAATGCAAAATTAGTTTCTGAACACTGGAATGTGCTCTTTTTGAAAAATCTGTTTTTAATTTATATGCAAATATGCAGTGAGTTCCATAGGACTGATGGGAATCTTCTCTAAAAGGGATCTTCTCTCCATTTGCAAGGGTTCTTTTGAGAATACAGCTGAAATCTGTCTAAATTAATGGCTGCATAGAGTAATTAATATTTACAATAGTTAACACATTAAAAGCTGTTTCCATATGTTCTATTAGATTTTCTCACTCATATAAAGTCAGTTTGTTAAAAATATAATGTAGTAAGTGATGCAAACTAATGTGGTTTTTCTTGGATATTCTTGCAGCATTGACCGGACATACAAACTGTACTATGGTGGTGCACAAAAACGACCAGATGGCATGTACTCCCGCCCTATCTCTGGGCCTGATGGAGCTGTGATAGCATATGTTGCTGATGGCAGCAGGAAAGATGTGCGTAACGCGGTGGAGGCTGCACACAAAGCAGCGCCTGGGTAAGTCAATGCTTCACATCAACATAATGTGCAAAGAAATACATAAATGCAGTGATTGAAAGCTGTAGATCCAGGTAAAGAACATGGCATAACAATCGGTTCTCTCTCTCTCTCTCTTTCTTTCTCTCACTCTCTCTCTCTCTTTCTTTCTCAATCTCTCTTTCTTTCTCAATCTCTCTTTCTTTCTCTCTTTCTCTCTCTTTTTCTCTCTCTTTTTCTCGCTCTTTCTCTCTCTCTCTCTCTCTCTCTCTCTCTCTCTCTCTCTCTCTCTCTCCCCCTCTCTCTCTCTCTCTCTCTCTCCCCCTCTCTCTCTCCCCCTCTCTCTCTCTCCCCCTCTCTCTCTCTCCCCCTCTCTCTCTCCCCCCCTCTTTCTCTCCCCCCCTCTTTCTCTCCCCCCCTCTCTCTCTCCCCCCCCTCTCTCTCTCCCCCCCTCTCTCTCTCCCCCCCTCTCTCTCCCCCCCCCTCTCTCTCCCCCCCCCCTCTCTCTCTCCCCCCCCCTCTCTCTTTTTCTCTTTCTCTATTTCTCTCTTTCTTTGTTTCTCTTCCTCTTTCTCTCTCGCTCTCTTTCTCTCTCCCTCTCTTTCTCTATTTCTTTTTTCTCTTTTTTTTTACTCTCTCTCTCTCTCTCTCTTTCTCTTTCTCTCTCTCTTTTTCTCTCTCTCTTTCTCTATTTCTTTCTTTCTCTCTCGCTCTCTTTCTCTCTCTTTTTCTCTTTCTCTCTCTCTCTCTTCCTCTCTTTCTCTATTTCTCTCTCTTTCTTTCTCTCTCTCCCTAAATAATTTATTATTAGCCTTCATTACAAACAAAAGCAAAAAAAAAAAAAAAAAAAAAAATATATATATATATATATATATATATATATAATGTGCTTTTTAAAATATTATTATTCTTTAGCAGCTATCAGAAATCAGAGATTCTGAATCTGAGAACACACACTTTAACCAGAGCTTGGTCTATGGGAATGTAACCCAGAGAGCCATCTCTTTTAGGCCACTGTGCTGGATGTCAGTTTGGTCCAGCCATGGTATGCCTTTACCCTGAACAGAAAATATATTTCCGCCTTCTTGGGCCTTCTCACAAGGTACAGCAGATATCCTAAGCATAGCGAGTCACTAAAAAAATACATTATTTAAAAAAAATACTTCAATACTACTAATAAGCATTTGATTTTTTTATTAAACAGTTTCTGACGTGAAAAAAAGGTTACAGGCTGATCTGTCAAGCCCATAACTGTTACGGTCGGAAATAGCTATTAAATTGCTACGAATCCACTGGTTCAAACCTGTAACTTGCAAATGGAGCCAAAAAGTAAACCCGCAAGGAGGGGTTAACATCCTATCCATAGCACTGTAAATGCAAATATTAACACACTACTGTACTTAATATTACAGTGAAAGTGATGTTAGTTATTAGAATTAATAGCACAACAATCTTAAGTTTACAAATCTGCAATATAAAATACTTTTTTTTTATGTTTTTTATTTCTGTGTTATATCGATCCCGGCAATCAATGTGTTAATGCATATAATGGAACTCGCATGGACTAGAATATCATATTTACGGCTTTATTCATATTGCATTATTTCTGCAATGCTGGTATCCCGTAAGGGATTGAAATCCAACCTTCATTTTTCATTGACGTACTGATGACGATCAGATGATGGCATGCAAGACTTAATCGGAGACAGAAAGGAGAAAGACACAGGCGAGGGAGAGGGGGGGTGGGTGGAAAGCGATCCAGGGGTGAGAGAGGGGGGAAAAGGGACATAGGGGAGGGAAATAAGGGGGGGGGAGAGCAAGATGAGGGAGAGAGGGGGAAACAGACACAGGAGTCAGAGAGTGGGAAGAGGTTCGCAATGAGCGCGAAAGGCTCTCATCGCAAGGCCCGCAGGTTAGAGGGGGGGGAACCTTGCATTGTGTGGCAAACAGCGTTGCCAGCCTTCAAATTTTATTGCCGTCATTTTTGACGGGCAAGTTGCTAGTATATGTATATAAAAACTGATATCACAGATTATTAGAGAAGGTAAGCTGCAACTTCCTATAATAATATTCTGATGATGGCTAGGTAGAACTAATAATTTTACTGTGCTTCAAATAACACTTCAATGCTCTCATTATAATGTATAATCACATATCACCAGTATAAATAGTTTTGTTCTTCCAAGATGGACAAGCTTCTAATCTATGCTCACTGTTATTTTACTTTGTGTACATACAACATGGGATCTCTTTATGTTAAAACACAGATCGCACAACTAGTCACTTGTTGCTGTACAAGTGGGTCAGTATCAAGCAGCTTAAACACCAAAAATTATAGCTTATTACATTATATGATGCAAACTGAGTCTCACATTACTAGAGGTTTGCTGAAAAAAACTATTTTGTCACTATCTTAAGCACATCCTGCCCATTGTCTTTTAAATCTTAGAAGTAGGATTGGAAAGTAGTTTCTCCATTTTTGCTGATGACAAGAAGTTGTGCAAGGTAATTAAATCAGAAAATTATGTACTTTCCCTCCAAAGGGATTTGCATAAATTAGAGAAATGGGCAATTAAATGGCAGATGAGATTTAATATGTATAAATGTAAGGTCATGCATCTGGGAAGGAAAAATAGCCACGCAATCTATAAACTTAATTAAGCAAATCTAGGGGTATCTGATATTTGAAAGGGATTTGGGAGTGCTTGTGGACAACCACCTAGGTAACAGTTCTCAATGCCAAGCAGCAGCTGCAAAGGCAAATAAACTATTAGCAAGTATAGAAGCCAGGGAAGCAAATATAATTCTACCACTAAAGAAACCCCTTATTTGGAATATGGAGTAAAGTTTTGGGCACCAATTCATAAAAAGGACATTTTGGAACTGGAAAAAGTATAGAGAAGGGCTACAAAACTAATAGGGGAATGGATGGGCTAAGTTATGAAAAAAGACTAACCAAATTAAACTTATTTTCTCTAGAAAAGAGGCATCGAAGGGGGGATATGATTACCTTATATAAATATATCCAGGGTCAGTATAAAGATTTGTCAAGGGAGCTTATTGTGCCAAGAGGGTTTGAACTGACAAGAGGACATTCCTTTGAGGTTAGAACTAAAAAGATTCCACCTTAAAGAAAGAAAAGTTTTCTTCACAGTAAGGGTGGTTGATCTGTGGAATTCTCTACCAAGGGAGGAGGTGACAGCAGATTCAATATATAACTTTAAAAAAGGATTGGATATATTTTTAATTAAAAAGGGCATTCAGGGTTATCCTTGTTAATTAGAGAGGTAGTATTGATCCAGGGAGAAATCCGATTGCCAGTATCTGGAGTCAGGAAGGAATTCATTTTTTTCCCTTTTGAGACAATTGGCAAAGTTTCAATTGTTTTTTTGTTTTTTTTGTTTGCCTTCCTTTGGATCAATTAACAACTAATCTGTATATTGCAGATCAGAGGAGATCTTAAAAGGTTGAACTTAATGGATCTTTTTTCAACCTCAATTACTATGTAACTATGTAAATGCAGCATAGAAAATGTAGGACTTTAATGGCGAATGTTACCAGTTCTCAACATCTGAGGAGCCGTGTCCTAAAAAGAGCAAAGTGAGAGCACATGAGCAGAGAAGATTAGTGATTATGCTCCTGAAGGATCCTCCCTGGAAATCACCTAAGTTTCCTATGGAAAGGGAGCTAACCACTGATTACAAAAAAATATTAATATCCATTTACTCCCTTTTACACAAACAAGTTAAACTGGATATTTATCGCAGTGTTTGTTATAGAAGGACTGCAGGGAAAGTGGAATGTGTTTATTTACTTCACAGTATGATGGATTTAATTGCTTTTTATGCATATGTAATATCTTTTATTTAAACAAGTGGACCTACTTATAATGAAATTGAGATTTTACATATTTATTTTTTTATTTGTTTATATATAGCGATATCAGCAAAATCCCATGATTTTATTTTATAAATTACATCTTAAAGATAATTGCTTAGTAATATGAACAACCTGAAGTATATAAAAGGTTGCAATGTATATAGGTATCCTATGATGCATATAATTGTAAAAATGTTGCATTCAATATACGGTGTAGTTACATAGTAATTGAGGTTGAAAAAAGACTTTCAGTACATCGAGTTCAACCTTTTAAGATCTCCTCTGATCTGCAAGATGCGTATTAGTTGTTAATTGATCCAGAGGAAGGCAAACAGAAAAAAATCGAAGGGAAACATTGCCAATCTTCTCAAAAGGGAAAAAATAATAATTCCTTCCTGACCCCAGAAACTGGCGATCAAATTCCTCCTGGGATCAATACTCCCTCTCTAATTAACCAGGATACCCTTGAATATACCCTTTTTATTTAAAAATATATTCATTCCCCTTTTAAAGTTATCTATCGAATCCGCTGCCACCACCTCCTCTGGTAGAGAATTCCACAGATTAATCACCCTTACTTCTTTAAGGTGGAATCTTTTTACTTCTAACCTAAAGGGATGTCCCCTTGTCAGTTGAAAACCTCTTGGCACAAAAATCTCCCTGGACAAATCTTTATATTGGCCCTGGATGTATTTAAGGGTAATCATATCTCCTCTTAGACAACTTTTTTCTAGAGAAAATACGTTTTAATTTGGTTAGATTTTCTTCATAACTTTGCCCCTCTAATCCCCTTATTAATTTTGTTGCCCATGACTGTACCTTTTCCAGCTCTAAAATGTCCTTTTTATGAAGTGGTGCCCAAAATTGTAGTCCATATTCCAAATGAGGGCGTACTAGAGATTTGTATAGTGGCAGAATTATATTTGCTTCCCTTGCTTCTATACCCTTCTTAATACATGCTAATATTTTACTTGCCTTTTCAGCTGCTGCTTGGCATTGAGAACTGTTACGTAGGTGGTTGTCCACAAGCAATCCCAAATCCCTTTCAATATCTGATACCCCTAGATTTGTTTCATTAAGTTTATAAATTGCATGGTTATTAGTTTTTTTGGACTGGATCATTTTATTTACTCCCAAATTCCATGTTGTGGTAGCCCTTAGTTACTTGTAAGTTATTATTATTAAAGGGCCAGTTCAATCCCACATTTTCAGTCATGTATTAGAAAATGTAAAACTGTTTTATACATTACAAAATATCATGAATTAAAAAGGAAATGCAATTAATTTAACTAAAGCAACACATAAATACAGTGGATATAAAAAGTCTACACATCCCTGTTAAAATGTCAGGTTTCTGTGCTGTAAAAAAATGACAAAGATAAATCATTTCAGAACTTTTTCCACCTTTAATGTGACGTATAAACTGTACAACTCAATTGAAAAACAAACTGAAATCTTTTAGGTGGAGGTATGAAAAAAATAAAGAAAAATAATGTGGTTGCATAAGTATGCACACCCTCTTATAACTGGGGATGTAGCTGTGTTCAGAATTAAGCAATCACATTCCAAATCAAGTTAAATAGGAGTCAGCATACACCTGCCATCATTTAAAGTGCCTCTGATTAACCCCAAATAAAGTTCAGCTGCTCTAGTTGGTCTTTCCTGAAATTCTCTTAGTTGCATCCCACAGCAAAAACCATGGTCCACAGAGAGCTTCCAAAACATCAGCGGGATCTCATTGTTAAAAGGTATCCGTCAGGAGAAGGGTACAAAAGAATTTCCAAGGCATTAAATATACCATAGAACACAGTGAAGAGTCATCATCAAGTGGAGAAAATATGGCACAACAGTGACATTACCAAGAACTGGAGCTCCCTCCAAAATTGATGAAAAGACGGGACGAAAACTGGTCTGGGAGGCTACCAAGAGGCCTACAGCAACATTAAAGGAGCTGCAGGAATATCTGGCAAGTACTGGCTGTGTGGTACATGTGACAACAATCTCCCGTATTCTTCATATGTCTGGGCTATGGGGTAGAGTGGCAAGACGAAAGCCTTTTCTTACAAAGAAAAACATCCAAGCCAGGCTACATTTTGCAAAAACACATCTGAAGTCTCCCAAAAGCATGTGGGAAAAGGTGTTATGGTCTGATGAAACCATGGTTGAACTTTTTGGCCATAATTCCAAAAGATATGTTTGGCGCAAAAACAACACTGCACATCACCAAAAGAACACCATACCCACAGTGAAGCATGGTGGTGGCAGCATCATGCTTTGGGGCTGTTTTTCTTCAGCTGGAACTGGGGCCTTAGTTAAGATAGAGGGAATTATGAACAGTTCCAAATACCAGTCAATTTTGGCACAAAACCTTCAGGCTTCTGCTAGAAAGCTGAACATGAAGAGGAACTTCATCTTTGAGCATGACAACGACCCAAAGCATACATCCAAATCAAGAACGGAATGGCTTCACCAGAAGAAGATTAAAGTTTTGGAATGGCCCAGCCAGAGCCCAGACCTGAATCCGATTGAAAATCTGTGGAGGTAATCTGAAGAGCGCTGTGCACAGGAGATGCCCTCGCAATCTGACAGATTTGGAGTGTTTTTGCAAAGAAGAGTGGGCAAATCTTGCCAAGTCAAAATGTGCCATGCTGATTGACTCATACCCAAAAAGACTGAGTGCTGTAATAAAATCAAAAGGTGCTTCAACAAAGTATTAGTTTAAGGGTGTGCATACTTATGCAACCATATTATTTTATTTTTATATTTTTTCTTCTCTCTACCTAAAAGATTTCAGTTTGTTTTTTAATTGAGTTGTACAGTTTTTTAGGTCACATTAAAGGTGGAAAAAGTTCTGAAATTATTTTTCTTTGTCTATTTTTTTTACAGCACAGAAACCTGACATTTTAACAGGGGTGTGTAGACTTTTTATATCCACTGTAGGTAATAAGCAGTATGTTTCAGCTAGAAAAAAAAATGTAGCAAACCACTAATTTGAGTTTGGTTACATAGTTTTACATATAAAAGGATGCTAAGAAAAACAAAACCTGGTGGATTTCCAAATCACTGTAGGTCTATATCTCATAACTGGTCAGCTCAAGAAGAATAGAAAACAATCTCACAACAATGTCACCTTAGTGGATTTTTCCTGCATTACAAAACACTCCTTTCCTTACAAAAAATATTTGTATTGTAAAAACGACGATAATTGATATGCTTGATAGAAATGTTAATTAATATTGATTATGGGAAAACCAGATGTAAACAAAAATGATTAAATTGAAATGAACAAAAAAAAAAGAAAACATCATAGAACATTATCAAGCCCAGACCTTGAATGTTGGAGTCTCGCTTGTGGAGGATCATCAAATTGTGCCAAAATAGTGCTCCTGATAAGCAGAATAGTCATACTGTTTTGACCTTCCCTTTTTTTGATTTTATTAACTGTTCACAGTTCCTTTATAAGCACAATTTGGTCATTACTATGGCTAATGCAATTGTTCGGTGCAAGACATAAGCATAGCAGCTTTTATTAACATTCAATAACATTCAATATAAATCCATATAAATTATACTTTGCAGTAGTTTATTGTCATAGGATATATTTGGTTATATTTTTAATAAAGAAATGTCATTTATTCATTTAAAATATATAAGCCATTTACTACCCCAGTGTGATAAGAATGTAAGCAACTTAGTTTATTATAAATTTTGCCTAAAATTCCTTAACAGATGGGGCAAGAGAGCAGCACACAACAGAGCACAGATTGTGTACTACATGGCAGAAAATCTTGAGCTGAGGAGGGACGAGGTAGCTAAAAGGCTAAGAAGCCTGACAGGGCAATCCTTGGACAAAGCATTACAAGAAGTGGACTTGAGCATCCAACGACTCTTCTACTGGGGGGCTTACTGTGATAAATATGGAGGCAATGTACAAGTAAGTCACTCACAGCAGGAAAGCGTTCTGTCCTGACACCTACTAGAAAGAACAATACTATTATTTCTGGCTATTCTGTTAAGGGACATTGTGGTAGAACTTATATTTATTAATACAGCCCAACATATTTCCCAAATTATATTGTTGTTGTTTTAAATGGGCAATGGTGGACATGGGATGCATTTTCAGTATTGCAGAGTATAGAGGCTAATTACTTGTGGTGTGAGAGAGATCAAAAGGAAGTAACAAGGGCAAGACTAGATCTGGGGTTATCATACAAGAGATTAGGATTTCTCAGCATGAAGAAATACAATGAATGTTGTTGGTAAATCAGACTGCTGAGTAACAATATTTTAACTTCTTCATGTAGGAAACCCTGCTTTATGGAGCCACTGTGTTGATTCGGGAACCCGTTGGTGTTGTGGGCATTGCTTGTCCAGATGAAAGTCCTCTATTGAGCTTTGTCAGCCTGTTTGCTCCTGCTATAGTGCGTGGAAATGCTGTGGTTATAATACCCAGTGAGAAATATCCTTTGCCAGCTCTAGATTTTTACCAGGTAATTTTGTTCAAATATCTTCATAAACCTCTGTCCTGGTACATGTGAGCATATGAATGAGTTGGGGAAGTCCTCTCATACAGCTTTGTATGTTATAGACGTCTAATTTAACAGCCCTAACCTCTGCCTTTTCCACCAGTGAAGCCGGAGAATGTAGATGGTGACTAGACAGAAAATAAGTTATAATAAAGGTTTCATTCGTTCTGAGAGAACATTGTTTTGCTGAGTTTTACGTTTCATGACTATCCAATCTACCAAAATGGCTATCCAGTCTGGGAATGAAGCTACACCTACACTCAAGCTTTAATTATCAGCAGAGTTGAACTTTGTTTCAAAGCATGTTTGTGTATGTTCTGTGTTTAAAATATCTGACATTTTTATTAACTTTTTTCCACAGTACTCTAAGGAGAACAAGTATTTTCTATTTATTAATAAATTTGTAATTAACAAAAATTAAACATAAAGCTTCAGCTTTAGATACCTGTAAAAATCAACTAATTAAAATAATTAAATACATTTTTGCATATTTTGAACCGATAGAATACTTAAAGTATTAATAATAAACTAATGTACAGGCAAATAATTATTATACTATGTGTAATATGAATATTCATGCAGTAGATGATCGTTTTTGCCATTTACATGTAACTCTGCATTGAAATAATATTCAAATTAGTCCTGTTAAGAAGCCAAAAAAGTAAAAATTCTAAGTCAACAAAAACTTGATGCAGTGTTAAAAATACATTTTGTCACAGATTTAATATTGTACTTTATGTCACCAGTGATCATTATTCTATTGCCCTGAGTTGATATTGATACAAGGTAGATTTATACTCTTAAAATGGTACAACTATAACATGTTTTCTAAATCTGATGCTAGTTTTTTATGTGTGTAACTCTTTAGACTCATTAACGCATTTCCTTATTGCATCTTTCATGACTAATCATACAATACCTACCACCTTTGAAATTTGCATTTTTTTATGAAATCTAAATTATATGCTTTTGATACTTCACACCCACACAATAGTTTTGCAACAGTTGTAAATTAACTTGATGGATGCAAGAAGAAATCAAGTAAATATAACAGGAAACCACACAGTTTACATTAATCACTTCCAGTCAAGATAGAACAATTATGTTCAAATAGTGCAATTTAAAATCGTGGCCAAACATTCTGCAACTGGCCTGATCTGGGACTTGAACCTGCATTTACCCCAACCTAGGCAGATTCAGTCTGGACAGAAATCTCCAATGAACTTACCAAGTCTGTCTACATAAAATGCTTGAGCACTGAGAGGGACCAGGGTAGGTGTCTGCACAGTTTCTACATTGAAGCTTTGACTTAAAAATGTAATCAAGTTGTAGTGAAGTTTCAACATTGTTTTTAAAAGTATTATTATACCTTAAGCAGAAGAATGAAACTAACCTGTGGTTAAATCTATATGATATGTGACGTGTCTCTTCCTTATCTGTATTTTATTTCAAGGGAGTGTTTTGTTTGTTGTTAACTCAAGCAAAATGCACATCCAGCATCTCTTTACATGTCTTATGAAGTTCACTGGATGCTTACCAAAGGATAACAAATCACTATACTCTCAGGTCTCATTCTTGCACTAGCAGCGCAGTCTAATTCCCAACATTTCAGTTCAATTTCTCTGTCAATATGTTCACCAGTGGTGCCCATGCACAATACATTACAGTACATTATTTTCTTAATTAAAAAGTGAAACAAAAAGTGTATATTCGTTCCCCATACACAAATCCCACTCCAGCACTTACTTCAAGTAATAAGGTTAAGCACTTAAGGGACCAATGATAAAATACCTTTATGTATTTTTTTCTAGGATCCTGGAAGAAGACTTTTTATAGAGATGAATTATACAAAGATAGTACAAATTTCAGGAGCCCTTGCTCCCAAGTTTCTTGGAAATGTAATCCTTGTATTTATATACATAGGTATTTTATCACTGTTTCCATAGAATTTTCTTCTCTCACACCCCCACTCTTTTTTTTCCACAGTTATAGTAATAAACGTTATTTGAATATCGAAAAAGGTCCATTTACATAATAGTATCTACATTTGCTTACAATATGTCAATATATGGTAATTCTTTGTGCCATCTGTTGAGACTGATATTCACTTAGATTTATAGCTTTACATGTCCATGTTAATTTATATCAAAATTAACTTATAGATGACCAAGCAATTGCTGATGTGGGATTTTGTTTTATTAATATTACGGTTTTATTTATCTTTGGTCAATATTTTCTAGAAAAGTAAAACAAGAACAGTAATGAAAAATATGTCCTACAATACAATAAGGTATTTGACAAACGGATGCGAAGCTGATGAGGTTTATACTCTTGGGAGATTACTATCTAGAGGGGGGGATTGATCATATGCGAGCAGAGGATGAGAAGAATGCGTAATGGATAGTGGTCAAGTCATTAGGTGGTATTGACTGAAGGTGGTATTGTTTTAAAAAGAGGGAGATAGTCTAACAGAGCAATCTAAATATTTTCCTGAGTAGGTTCAGTAAATAACAAAAGTGGTGGGGAAATAAAGGTCTGGATATCTAATTATACACAAACTTCACCCGGATATGCATATCCTATAAATGACAAGAGCTGTTATTGTGTGTTGCACATACCTGTCATCATATATTATATGTACATGTTGCCAGGACAGATAAGAAGCATAGTGAAGAAAGTTAATATTTGTTTTATGCATACTGCATAAGACTAGAACAATTACATTTTCATATTTCAGTGTAATGTACAGCTTCTAGAGCACATAGTATGGGCAGAGGTTTTTATTTGTCCACTCAAGTCATGTGGTACAGCTTCTACTGTAGGAGCCTGCACCACATAACAACATGGATCTGTTGTTCTTTGTATTAATTATTGCCCCTTTATCTGATTACCCTGTGTGTGTTTTTAAGGTATTTGAAACATCAGACCTCCCAGGAGGAGTTGTGAACATTCTTACTGGAGGTCGCAACCACTTGGCCAAGTATTTGGTGGAGCATCAAGATGTTCAGTCAATGTGGTACTTTGGTTCAGAGCAGGTAATGGGACTACACTATTTATCTTAGCATTTAGAATATTGTGATTTATATAACTTACTTTTAAACAAATGTATCCTAGCAGTGTACAAAGGCTAACATGGGGCCCAATTCAGTTACCCAATTCGTAAATATATACACACTTACAATCACTCTTAATATTGCTACATATATTCTGCAAATATTACCTATTGGCACTAATGAATTCTTAAGTCAATAGAATGCATATAAACATTTATAAAAAAACAAACACCCAAAGCCAAATTTATGAGTTCAAGGCATTTGCAAGTAGCTAATAGAATAAGGCTAATGGTTTCTTAAAAGCATACAAGACTTAGATATCTAAAGTTGCAAGAACCATTTATTATAGTTTCACAACAGCCAACTTCAATACACCAGTCTATTAGTTAGATGAATATTATTTTCATTGGCATAGCCATGTTTATTATGTTACAATGAGGTTCTATTGCAAAAACAAATACATGAGTAATATTTTAGTATTATGCCTATCACAAGACCAGTTGCTGCTTAATGTGTCATAAGTATAAAAGTGAAGACACATTGCTATAAATGCTATCACCAATAGAAATCTAAAATTGTAAAAATAAATAAAAGCAGTAGAGACATTTATCTATCCGCTGAATAGTAGGATTGTTTAAAACTGATTAGGGATATATATTGTGAATGTTATAAGGTATCACAATATGTACCATTAGATCTATTGGCATAATTACCTTTGGTATGGCAAATGATTGAAACAATCCTGTATGTAAAATATATGAGGTTCTTTTTATTTCAAAAGCATGTTTTCAGTATGTTCTACATAGCTGGTACCAATGGCTTGACTTACTATATGCTTCCATTATAATATGATACAGAAAATAAAAATAGTTTTTTGTCCAACAGGGTTCCAAATTTGTTGAATGGTCATCTGCAGAGAACTGTAAACGGACCTGGGTGAATTATGGGCACACACGGGACTGGGAAGACCCCCAGCAGGGAGCAGGTGAAGAGTTCCTGTACCAGGCTACCCAATGTAAAAATATCTGGATACCCATGGGGGAAATATTTGCCAATTAATTTAAACAAATTATTACCTAGCCTTATTATCTAGCAGTTAATCATGCGAGAATGACTTGGGAACAAATTATAGCATTTCATTTTTTTCTGTTATAAAATAAAGTGTAGACACAAAAAAATAAAATAAAAGCATAAATAAGGTTTATATTTTCAATAAAGTCCAGACTTTCACTGTTTTGTTTACTTGTGAGATGACTTTCAACAACCCACTTCAAATCTACAGTAGCTGTAAATTGTCAGCATTTCACATCATCTCAAGGAAGGTGTTCTACTGGAAAGTATTGTCACCTACAGGTAGTGGATAGAGTAACTACGATGATTCGGCGGTAGGGGCTATACAAGCACCTGCTATGGGTTCTTTGAAATCTCTGCACCAGCACCTTGATATCTGGCTTCTGTATCAGTCAGAGTCTCTCCAACAGTAATTAGCACTTCCAGGAGTACCAGTAACCTTTTTGTGGTAGTGAGGGTGGAGATAGGTTCAATATCGCAGCCACCAGGAACATAATCAGAGATACACAATTTCTATATATCGCTAAGTGAACTGATTTATTTTTTAAAATTGCAGCAGTATTTATAGGGGATAGATACAGAGGGTGTATACACAATGTAACAATGAGAGGGGGCGGCAAACAATTACAGGAGATGACCCCACATGGGGTCTGGCAGTAGCTTCCTGAGATTAATAGGCTTTAATCTTCAATACACATCCTGCCCATATCAGATGGGATCAACTTTATTTGGCAAACAATAGAACAAAGCAGATAAGCGTACAATAGAGGTATCTGATCACTGCAGACTCGGCACACCCTGTTTTAATTCCCATCATGAGTCGCAGTTTAAACATAACACAGAATATACTAATATTAAATGGGAATTATATACAGGATAAGACAGAGACATATTCCATAAGACCACATTAAGCATGGTGGTACACTATGGCAGTATGTCTTGGGGCTATTCACCCCCACCATCCACCTGTCCACATTTCCCATGTGCCAATATAGTTCTACCCATTTTCCAACGGGGCAGTCTGTCCTCTATGGTGGCTCATTGCACCAGGATCCAGGCCCTGGAAAGGGGTCCATGACAGTAACAGAGATACCAAATGAAAATACATTTTAACTTTGAGGTACCTAAATCACAATTACAAATGCAACTGCAACGATGAGCCATATTAGATTGGTTGCCAATTAGCACTATGTGTCCGCTGTAAGAGAGGTCCGACAATTTCATTTTAATGATGCACACTTCCAGAGGTACAAAGAGGTTACATGGTTAGTGTCTGTTCCTTGATGATATTCACATATTCAAGGGTGATAATATTCTCATACACACTGCTAAACAAATTCAAGAGTGATTTCATGAAGTCAAACAATCTCCATGCTTTACCTAATCACCAGATCTAAATACAGTAAACTCTCAGTTATCCGGCACCCACAGAGATTGCCATATGCCAGATAAATTTAGTTTCCGGTTGCTTGAGAGTAACTATTAAAATAGGCTTAACTTACTATACCCCTTAGAAAACCTTAAACTATATATTAAATTGCTACTGCTAATTAAATGGAGCCATTAAAAGGTAAAAGAACACACAGAGACAAAGTTCATTTTTAAAAAGCATTTTATTATACATTACGTACATGAGATTGGCACTTACAGTTAGATGCTGCAGATTGGCATTTCCAGGCAGGAACTTCTGGTGAGCACTTCCAGACAGAGGTTTCCAATAACTCCTATAGGGTCAGGATCCACTTCATCCATGTCCAGGGTCACTTCCAGGCTGCTCCTTTTGCTGGTTGCTTGAGGTTCCTGTTGTGCAGGGTCATTCCCTGCTGCTTCAGATTCCAGTTGAGCAGGGTCAAATTCTAGTTAGTTGAGAGTTTCCAGAAATCGGGGAATGGAGGTAGGTGCCGGTTGCTTGTGAGTTTGGATGCTTGAGTTCTGAATAAACAGGAGTTTACTGTATCATCAAACCTTTATGAGAGTTAGCTTTCCACCTCCTTCATCCCTCAAGGAACTGGAAGCTTTTCTTTTTGAAGACTGCACATTGCACCACTGCACACTATGCAGGATTTATATGAAGCTGTTCTGAAGGTTAAGGGTGATACTACTTCTTGTTAGGTACTTCATATCAATATATTGTTAGGTGATTATGATATTTTGGCCATCTCCTGTATCTCGTTGAATGAATTAAAGGCCATCTACCATCAGTTTTCAGAAGCCATCTGACAAATTCAATATTCAGTAGTCAGAAAATAAATTAATTCTAGATTCAGTGTTCTGTTTATTAAAATACATTAGAATCCCTGGTTATCCGGCACCCAACTAACCGGCACTCTCAAGCAACCGGCATCAATTCCTCGTTTTAAAGAAACTCCTGCTAAACCAGCACTATTTGGCAGTTCGAGGCTGCACAAAAAAACCCTTTTTTCTTATTTGTTTTTTTCTGGCCAAAATGGCACAGTTTAGGGGCTAATGCCTTTTTAAAGGTATTTTGGGGGGGCTAAATTCGGGGACATTCGATTACCCGGGAACTACACTTATCTGGCAATAGGAAGTCCCTGTGGGTGCCGGATAATGGGGGTTTTACTGTATTAGAGTTTATCTGCAGTAAAGAAATCTAAAAGTTTTCAACATGAATCAATTTAGCAAACGTGATAAAGTCCTCATTTCGCTTTTTACAAGTACATATTAAATAAACACTGTCCCATCTAGTCACATGGATTTTTTTTATTCACTCTGGTTACAAAGAATACATGATTGTGGTGAAAATGAATTTCTCAAATTATTTAATAATTATTTGTATTTCAAGAGCTAACATATTCAAAACCTAAATTAATGCATGCTTATTGAAGTAAATTAAAGGATAATATGACTTGGATTTAGCCTCTTCATAATGTGTTGTTTATTTTTTTTAAAATTATATAGGTTAACATGCATATTGGAGAGGCATCGGCAGAACAAATCAGACTCAATGCTCAGACGTACATATTGTTTGGAAACCATAATCTAAAAATATACAGGCCACAGAAAACACCCACTAATAGTATTGAATGTAATGATGATATATAGATCAACTTTAGGATAAGAGGAGGTGGGTGGATTACATTTTGATTTCATTTTTAACTCTCTCATCCATGAGTGGGCAGTATGTACCACCAATATAATTTTCCTTCAGAATCTCCAGAAACAATTCATGGGTTTCCAACTCAGGATCTTAAGGTATTTTATTAAAATGTTTATATATAAATATTTTTCTCACAAATAGCTAAACATCCTTAATTGTCTCAAAAAGATCAAAGTCATTTGTGGGGGCAAATGAGAGGCCTTTTTGAAAAAGAATGAGCTGATCATTGGAAAGTGTTCTTTTGTTAAATTAGACACCTGCAAATTATCTTTAGTTACCACCTCTGTTCTCTCTGCCTCCCTCCTCTCCTGTTCTGTTGTCATCCAGTCGATATCTCCATATTTGTCTGTCTCTGAGGCTCTTCCTCACATTTGGTCGTCCCCTCCCAGAGTCCATTCTCTTTGGAGTAGTCATGTAGATCTCTGTTGAATTTGTTTTCCTTATTGCTTATAATATCTCCTTTCTGTTTATCTAATTCCTTTTTGATTTTTTTTATATATACTCTTAAATTCCTCTATACTTTAGATTTTTGTTCAATTCTCTTTGTCGCTTTAATCTCTTTGTCTAAGGGAATAACTATTTTTTGATTTATTTATTTATTTATATTTGAGTGAGGCTTATTAGGAATAGATGGTATTGATCTTCTAAGATTGTTTTTTCACTTTGTGTACTTTATTATATTATGTATTTTTTTCTTGTTCTTTTTTTAGTAGAAAAGTTTATCTGTTGGCAAGGTCTTCCAAGTTAAATCTGGTGTACGCTGGTAGGGCGACCTTCCAGGTAGGAGGCATCCACCGAGGTCCTAGCCAGCATATTATTGCGGCATCTTTGATCCGCTGTTATTTCTTCACTTTTCTTGTTTTATACTTTTTTTTTTTATTACTGAGAGTTGCGTTATATTCACAGTTTTTAAGAGATTTGTAGTCTTTGGTAGACCCTAGGTATTCTTCTCATTATTGTTCTCTCGCCAACCGCATACTTTCTTGGAGCTAATTGCTTCAGTTTTTATATTTTAATCGCCATATTTTCATACTTTTTGTGGGTTGTTTATTAAAAGTTATATTTTATTGTTGATTATGCTTATGGATGTATTTGGGGTGGAACCAGGCACTTAAGTGTTCTTGTATCTACCTCTTGTAGTATTATTTAGTGTTCATAGCACTCTCTGGTTCCTACCTACATAGGGTTACATTATATATGTATATATATATATATATTTACATATATATATACCGGTATGTATGTATATATATATATATATATATATATATATATATATATATATATATATATAGCTGTGTGCACCCCTTGCTTAGATCAGTTCTCTGTGGTAGATTTCTGGGATCAGAATACAATCTTCAGCTTTTAATCAATTCTCTGAAGTGCATAAACAAAGCACAGAGATTGCATTTTTTGTTCAGACTCCCACTATTAGTTCCCTGCTTTAAAAAAAATATATTTTGAACACAATAGACATTTATTTTGTTTTTGATGGTGGGGGAAATGTTGCTTGTAAAATAAAGTGTGTAAGGTTTAGCAAACATATCTGTTATCTATCAGACTGACTTTGCTTTGCTGAGCAGCCATTTGGAACATAATCAGAAATAACTAAGATATAAATCTATATAAAGTTGTATTATGGGTCAAAGCTTGTTCTAATATATATCATTACCTGTGGTTGATCTCCAAGCAGTGCTAACAGTAATGTATAACCTCACAAACCAATATGTGATTTAACATGTTGCATAATGTGACTTATTGATCTGTGATCACAATTTAGAGAGCATACAACAATGGGATTTGGATAAAACTCTTAGGAAGAACTCTTACACTAAACAATCACCATCACGCTAGTAATTCAAATTTGTTTATAAACTGCTATTGTTATGGTGGCTATGATATATAAACAGCCTTCTGTTAATAGATATCAGAAATCAGAAATTATGAAGCATTGGCCTTAGAATAGTGTATCAAAGTAGCTATATAGCAAGCTCTTTGATATGAATGGATATATACAGTATATACCCCATTTTGATATAAGGCATACCTGTTTTGATTCCATGTTTATTTAGTGTAATAATACACTTTATGACAGATGAAACTGAGTCAGACCACATGTTGTCCATAAGTGAACTATTAACATTGACACTATCAATGTGGGACCCTATGGATCACATAACGCCAGGCACATCTTGTGTCTGGTTGTGCTTATCCAGGTTGTGGTTGTTCTTAAGGTTTTCATGACAAAGGTACTGGAGTTGGTTACCAGTTCCTTCTCAAGTGGACCTCGATTTGTTTGATTTCTCTGCTATGACCTGCCCATCTTGGGTGACCCTACACGGTATAGCTCTCAACTTTACTGAGATATACAAGCCCCATCACCATGACAAGGTAGTGATCCAGAAAGGGATAGTAACCATTATATAGATGGCTTTATTAATTTAAGATCTATAAAAATATATAGATATTAAATGTGTAACCACCGTTAAACAAATATCCCAACCACTTTTTTCATGACATTGATATTTAAGCACCCCACCGGATGTTGCTTATATACATGTGTGTTTTTGTTCATGTGGAAGGACAAGAATATCATAAAAAAATGGTTCAGTTGTAATTATTGTAATCTGATTCTAACACAAAAAGTTCCGTTACTGAAGCAGTCATTGAATAATCCCTTAATAGCCTTACTTTTAAATTGTCTCTACAAGAGTTATACATAAGAAGACACTACGTTTTTAGAAATTACAGCAGTAAACCTCTAAGGCGTCTACACACTCAGAATTTGTCACCTATGACCTATCCCTTCATTGCTGCACCAGGACCTATAAAGAACTTTAATGTGAGTGGGCATAAAGGACACACCTCTAAGGCCTAACTATCACGTATGTCTCTGGGGACCTGCAACACCACCCATATTAGAATATGTATTAATATGACATAATTTGTCTTCACCTATTCATTTTGTATACATTGACATTGTGGAGTGTATAGAATTAATAAACACATGCTGAAATGGTTCCCATGTGCTCTAGGAGCTTGGGGTGGAGGCTGAGGCAGTGGAAATGATGCTCTTTTGGGTACCTCTCTGTTGAGGTGCTGATGCTTGCTGCTATTGTAGTGTGTCCACAAGAGTACTGAAGAGTTTTGCCATTCTAGTGATCTGCCTACCAATGCAATGGTAGGATTTTTTTCTTTTTTGGAGTATCTCTGTCTGTGATAAAGCCTCCTGTTGGCGCATTTTCCTCCTCACATCATGCCCAAATCGTCCAACTTCATGTAGAATGTCTCTATGGAGATGGTGATGTGTGAGAGAGTAGGTGTTGGTGCATTGCTTCAGCTTCTGGTGGCAATGTTGCAGTTGGTGTTGGAGGGTGATAATGGTAGCACCAGTACTGGTGTTGATGGTGATTCCTGAGACGCTGGAGTTGAAGGAAGAGCTTTTTGCTTTTGGTGCAGCTCTACATAGGAGGAGGTCACCTAGCTCCTGCATATCCTCTTTTGGCCAATGATCTTGGTCCTCCAATGACCATCTCTTCTTGAGGCCTCTGGGGCTGTGTTGGTTCAGCGGATGGAAAAAATAAGGTGTTTGACATTAGACTTCTCATGATCATATCAACATTAATTTACAATGTATGTGGATTGCCATTTTAGATGCTGAATCATGTTTATTTACCCATGTATTTTGCACTAATTTAAGGTTTAACATGGACTTTTCTTATGATTCATAAGGCCTTAGTGTAACTATGTTTTGGCTATTAATTTCTAAATCCCAGACAAGTTCATACATTTCTGGGCAACATCAGAAGGCACTGATGGCATTTGAATGTCCTCTCCCTATCTCCACTCCTCTCTTGCACTCCTCTGCCTCAATCCACCCCCCCACCTTTCTTCTGTCTTGCCTTCTTTCTTCTTTCCAAACTCACTCATCCCAGGCACACTAACATAGACACATAAACACTCTCACAGTCACTCACGTGAAAAAAAATAATAAAGAAATAAAGTTTTTTTGTGTGTGTGGCAAATAAAAATGTGTATCTTATATGTGTAGGGGACGTGTGGTAGATGGGATGCATATATGGGATGCCCTATGGAATGTGTTAATGTGACTAATATGCATATCTTTAAACCATATGTAAAACGAATGTGTAAAATAACATTTGATATAATATTCAAACGCTCCCAAGCTGCTCTCCAACTCGTAATGCTCTGAAAACCAAAAACTAACTCCTGGGGCCATGAGTGTTAGCTTGTACAGTCAATGTTTGAGCCTTAAATACTTGTCTATATAGATTCTGTTAACTAAGTTTTGTCCATCAAATGCCAGTATCACTCCAGACATAAGACTGACAGAAAACAGAGCACCTTTTTTATAGTTTATGTTTTTCCCCACAACTAGTGCTTGATTATTGTAAAATTAACTCTTATTTATTTTAAAATTAAAAATCAGACATTTTAAAAGCAACCACTTATTGCTCAGTTTCTGCATTGTGCATCATTGTTAGGAAACAATTGTTTTTTGTGTATTGTAGTGAATGTATTTGTATACTCTAGTTTAATATATTGGTCACTTCTTCTTTTTGCACAACAGGCTTTTTTTTATCTCCTTCTGTTTACAAATTAAAGTTTTTTCACCACCATAACTATAAATATTACAAAGCTTTTATTAAATCAGTATGTCATCAGAGTTGCTTTTCAGAGCTGAAATTCTTATCCATTTTACAGTGGATATAAAAAGTCTACACACCCCTGTTAAAATGTCAGGTTTCTGTGCTGTAAAAAAATGAGACAAAGATAAATCATTTCAGAACTTTTTCCACCTTTAATGTGACCTATAAACTGTACAACTCAATTGAAAAACAAACTGAAATCTTTTAGGTAGAGGGAAGAAAAAAAAATAAAAAATACAATAATATGGTTGCATAAGTATGCACACCCTTAAACTAATACTTTGTTGAAGCACCTTTTGATTGTATTACAGCACTCAGTCTTTTTGGGTATGAGTCAGCATGGCTCTTCAGATCACCCCACAGATTTTCAATCGGATTCAGGTCTGGCCTCTGGCTGGGCCATTCTAAAACTTTAATCTTCTTCTGGTGAAGCCATTGCTTTGTTGATTTGGATGTATGCTTTGGGTCGTTGTCATGCTGAAAGATGAAGTTCCTCTTCATGTTCAGCTTTCTAGCAGAAACCTGAAGGTTTTGTGCCAATATTGACTGGTTTTTGGAACTGTTCATAATTCCCTCTATCTTAACTAAGGCCCCAGTTCCAGCTGAAGAAAAACAGCCCCAAAGCATGATGCTGCCACCACCATGCTTTATTGTGGATATGGTGTTCTTTTGGTGATGTGCAGTGTTGTTTTTGCGGCAAACATATCTTTTGGAATTATGGCCAAAAAGTTCAACCTTGGTTTCATCAGACCATAACACCTTTTCCCACATGCTTTTGGGAGACTTCAGATGTGTTTTTGCAAAATGTAGCCTGGCTTGGATGTTTTTCTTCGTAAGAAAAGGCTTTCGTCTTGCCACTCTACCCCATAGCCCAGACATATGAAGAATACGGGAGATTGTTGTCACATGTACCACACAGCCAGTACTTGCCAGATGTGGGATGCGACTAAAAAAAGTTCAGGAAAGACCAACTAGAGCAGCTGAACTTTTTTTGGTGTTAATCAGAGACACTTTAAATGATGGCAGGTGTATGCTGACTCCTATTTAACACAATTTGGAATGTGATTGCTTAATTCTGAACACAGCTACATCCCCAGTTATAAGAGGGTGTGCAGACTTATGCATCCACATTATTTTTATTTTTATTCCCTCCACTTAAAAGATTTCAGTTTGTTTTTCAACTGAGTTGTACAGTTTATAGGTCACATTAAAGGTGGAAAAAGTTCTGAAATGATTTATCTTTGTCTCATTTTTTTACAGCACAGAAACCTGACATTTTAACAGGGGTGTGTATACCTTTTATATCCACTGTATATATCCACTGATTTTATGGGATTTATTTTTGTAACTGAGATTTCATATCACAGAGAATAAATCTGAAAATAATATAGATTATTCTTAATTTAAACTGTAAAGTTTCACCAGAACATACTGATTTTCAGTGAAGACAATCACTTTTCATGCAAATGATAAAAAATACATATTCACCTTCACATAACACTTATTTGCTTTTTTTTAAATTAAAGTTCCTATATTTTTTTTATATTTGCTTTGTGAAGTTAATCCTTTTAGCTTGTTTAATCTTGTGGTGAGTAATAACTCACCACTACTTTACCCTTTTTATTCCTTCAATTATACAAATTGCAATCATTCATAAACTGCAAGGAATTTCTTGCTAAAGGTCCTCTTTGTTGTGTTTGACACTTTCCTTATACATTCTGGTTTAAATTGAAAAACAGAGATTTAATTCCAATATCTCTATTTGTGCTTTTGTTTTTTACTTAATTCACTTTGTATTTATTTTGCAGCGTTCTACAGCACTCAGCATTTCCTCAGCTAGTGTGTCTCAATGTGATGATGTCATTGTGATGATGTCTCAATGTGATGACGCAAATGATGTCATCGCATTGAGACACACTAGCTGAGAATACTCTGAGTGCTGTATGACCGCACCCGCTTCACTTTGAATATTTTCATTACAACATATAACTGTAAAAACACAAAAATGATAAATATGATGAAAGTCTGACTGATTTATTATGTAGCTAATAAAAATAAAATCTGGATTAAGGAAGAACGAACGCACAAATATAGATATTAGGATTACATCTCTATTTTTCAATTTAAAACCAGTGATGTATAATAAAAATATCAAACACTACAAAGAGAAGAAATTATTTGCAGTTCGTGAAAGATTGCCATTATATAATTGAAGCAATAAAAAGGGCAAAGTAGTGGCGACTAACAGGTTAAAAAAGCTAAAAGGATTAACTTCACAAAGCAAATATAAAAACAAATGTCTTTAAAAAATATATGAACTTTAATAAAAAAAAAGAAAATAAGTGTTATCTTGAGTTAAAACAATACAAAGAAGAATATGTTTATTTGTTTTTCGAAAGTGATTAACCCTTGTATTGTCTTTATGGAAAATCAGTATGTTCAGGTGATACAGGACAGTTTAAATTAAAGGCATACCTAAATTTCCTGGATTATGAGTGCATCTAATAGGAGAATCAGTAGTGTATGAAAACATTTTTTTGCATGAAACAAATATCAAAATAAACATTAACAAACTCCCCTGATGTTTGCTAAATCCTTTGAGGTTGCAAAGAGTTGCTTTTCAGAGTTAAAGCCCCTGCATTTTCAAGCTAAAATTAGCATAAAATTCATCATTTGTTTTGGCCAATCACAGGCAGCTAATAAATTGTAATAATCTGTAAAGCAAGTTTATGCATCAACGAATCATGGGATGCGTAATCCTGTATTCAGCCAGGGAACAGGAAGTAAGCAGGAGCCAGATACTGCTGTGTCGTTCTGTGCATTGTGCTGCTGTTGGTTTGAAGGTTAGTAAAGAGTTAAAATCTGTACCCAAGTGCAGTGTTTCTATTGGTAGGTTCACTGTGCCTATGTAAGCAGCTCCGGGGTGTGGAAAACAAGTTTTATTTTTAAATAAAATCAATCTCTGTGTATAGAATGACTCTGTGTAATGTGTGTGTCTGATATAAGCAGCAGGTGTTAGATTAGAAAAAGGTAAATACAGGGGCATTAAGATATACCTTTAAGGATAATGATGTATATTGTGTGCAGATTTATTCTCTGTAATTTGTAATCTCAGTTACAAAAAATTATAATAAAATATCGGTGTCTGTATATATATTATGACTGCTTTAATAAAAAGCTTTGTAATATTTGCAAAGAAGTGAAATGTTACATTAAAACAATAGTATCTGTAAAAAAGCTTGTTTGATCATTTGAGTGAAACCTAGAGAATACTCTGAGAAAATGTAACACCAGTTACTAAGAGAATAAATACAATTTCTTCAGTCTGGAAGAAGCAGAAAATAATAACTGAAATCAGTAAACTATTGTACTCTTACAGCCCCATTAAATTCGAAGTCCATAGCGGCACTGGCAAGCCCGCAAAAAGGCTGCGGTCTTGAAATTCGGCTGCGCTACATAGCTATTAAATTGAACCATGCCGCTAGCTACGGGCCGGAGATGCAAACCCGTAAACCATTCTTGCGCGCATTGAATGTGCGGCTGTGAACATGATCAATTAGTCAAACCCGTAGTTACAGGTTTACACAGAGCCAATTGCAAAAGAGATCGTCATCAGTATGTCACTGAAAAATGGAGGTTAGATTTCAAAGCCTTACCGGTTTCAATTACGAGTTTCGATCGGACCCGCATTCCAGAAATAATGCAGTATTAATAAATCAGTAAATATTATATTTTAGTCCATGCGATTTCTATTATATGTATTAACACTTTGATTGCCGGGATCAATATAACACAGGAATGAAACAGAAATAAAAGTATTTTTTATTGCAGATTTGCGGGCTTGAGAATGTTGTGCTATTAATTGTAATACCTAACTTTCCCTTTAATAAGAAGTACAGTCGTGTGTGTATATTTGCATTTACAGTGCTACGGATTGGACTTTACCCCTCTAGTGGTCCTCTCTAGTACTCGTTGGTTTTGGCTCCATTTGCGGGTTATGGGTTTGAACGCCAGTAGATTTGTTGCAATTTAATAGCATGATTGGAACGTACAGTTACGGGCTTGAAAGAACAAAGGATTTGTAGCTGTGAAGTTCAATTATCGTCATCCTGTAGGGTCTTTTCAGCCGCACCCTGCAAGTCATTGACTGGTTGCTTTATGGGGCCAATTTAATAGCCGCAAGTCTTACGGGCTACGTTACAGGCTATGGTTTTACAGGTTGAGGGAATTTAATCTGTATTGAAGCAGACTAAAAATCAAAAGTATATAATGTAAATATAACTTTAATTATGAATTAAAGTAAACCTATGTTGGTGAATAACCTTTAATTTATAAATAAAATAGAAAAGAAGTGTCCAATATATTAAGCTAGAATATACAAATAAACTTACAATAATAAACAAAAAAATGTCTCCACAAAATTATGTCAAATGCAGTTACATTTTTAAATGAATAATAAAGGTTAATTTTACAATAATTAAGCACTAGTTGTGGGAACAAAAATATAAGCTATAAAAAGGTGATCTTATTTGACAAAACTAGTTAATATATGAGGTATTGCCCCTTAAGCTAAACCAATCACAGGAGGACATATCACATTAAATATATAGATTTATGTTGCAAAGTTTGTGGTCATTTTTTAAAATGTTTGGAGTTGCTTTCTGAGGGCCTCATTCAATTGCGATTTGGCCAATTGAATAGGGCTCTATGTAAGCACATAGCATATTTTTTTAAAGAAGTTTTTAGTTAGTGAACTTCTATCCAAAAGCAAGGTCTTTACTAACTAAAAACTTATTTTAAAAAAATATGCTATGTGCTTATTTAGAGCCCTATTCAATTGGCCAAATTGCAATTGAATGAGGCCCTGAGACTACTAACTAATTAATACTGATGGGCACTTACGTGTACACATTAGGCACATACCCAGCATGCAAAATGGCAACCAATTAGTGAGTACTTCAATGTGAATGCAAAAATAACAGCACAAATGTGCCTAGAAATATACTCTCTAAGCAAAAGTGCCTTAATCGGCCTTTTATGTGGGGGATGGTATACAATCCTAAGCGCATTAGCAGCCATGAAAGCAAAAATACTTAATTTTAGAGGTACGGTATATCTACGTTTCCTGGTTTTTATCTTTTTCTAATCTAACACACGCTGCTAATATCAGAAACACAAAGTACATTGAGTCATTCTGTACACATGCAGACTTTATTTTACTTAAAACTAAAACTTGTTTTTCACACGCCCAGAGCTACCTACATAGGCACAGTGTACCTAACAATACAAATACTGCATTTGGGTACGGTTTAACATTTTACTAACGTTCAAGCCAACAGCAGAACAATGCAGAGATCTACATGGCAATGTATGGGCTGCTCCTTGCTTTGTTTTGCAGTGGACTACACATTCCATGATGCTTTGCTACACAAACTTCCATCACAGACTGAAACAATGCATAGCTGCCTGTAATTGGCCAAAATTAATTTTGAATTTTATGCTGTTTTTAGCAAGAGTTTCTACACTCCTCCGCTATCAGGTGCATTCATAATCCAGGAAACTTAGATATGCATTTAAAGAAACTTCTTTTTTTTATTTAACAGACTCTGTTTATGCCTAGAGTTTTCAATTCCGGTGTTTCTTCCTGTTAAATGTGTGGTGCAATTGTGTACAGAGCAGAAGAGTAATCTAAAGTGGCATACTGTACTGTAGAGGAACAGCACTGGATGTTGCACAAAAACATTAAGGCACACGCCTGAAAAAATAAATCACGGAATTGACCACAGCTTGTACAAACCTATGTGATTTAGGATAGGAAGCTGTCCATACAAGCATTACCTATAGTGATCCTTTCTAAGGGCCTCATTCTATTATCGGCCGTAAATCGGCCGTAAGGATCTCCCCTTACGGCCGGCCGCATATCTTGGAACCGGCCGTAAGCTCCAAAATTTTTAAAGTAAAAAATAAATTCAAGACAGCATTGTTTATTTTCCGGCTGCGGCGTGGGCGGATCTGAGGTGCTCCAAGCACTCTGGACTTTTTACACGGATATTTGACATATATTAAAAAATATATATTTTACGGATTTGAGTATAGGGGAAATTTGTGCTATTTTTGCTAACACCTAAAATCACTTTATAGTCTTCTCAGAGTGCAGGATGGCTTTATTTGGGCTATATTTCGTGCTTATCTGGTGCTAGCGGGACCCCTTTCCTGCAAGTAAGCTGCGGCTCGCTTTTAGCCTTGCAGAGAGGGTTCCCGGAGCAATAGAATAGCAACCGGTCTTTTCTTGCGGCCGAAACTCTTGCGGCCGTTTTAGATCCGCGGCCGCAAGAGATAGCAAGGCGCCGGCCGCAAGCCTGACGGAGTCCCCGGCCGGAGGGGAATAGAATAGCAGAATAGCTTGCGACCGGTCCTTGCGGCCCCGCAGCGCCTACGGCCGCTAATAGAATGAGGCCCTAAGTCTCCAGTGTTAGAAATGGTGGGCAGGGCTCTGTGAAGGAAAATAAAAAAATTCCTTTGAAAATCCACAAAATGTAGGGTTTTCATGGTAATGCTAATTTGATGGAGAGTTCCTTTAAATAATACAATTGCATAAATAATTGTTTTCTAATGTGGAGTATACTATAAAGATCATCAGTAGGGAAAGATGACGATAGGTCCCAGACCCTTTGACTCCTAAGGAGTTAACAAGGTCCCCCATATTCCAGTAAACATTTTGCAAGCTGCAACATTAGAAAGATAAAACAAATGTTTCTACATCCTATAGTACAGTAATTTAGTTCCTCTTTTTCTATTTTGATGCATTTTGTTCTGCTTTTCTTATATGACCTAATCTAAAACAGCAATTTGATAATTTATTAAGAACCATTGTTTTATTTCTTCTTTTCATTTTAATTTTTGTTTTGTAAATGCAAACAGCATGCATGATATATATATATATATATATATATATATATATACATATATATATATATATATATATATATATATATATATATATATATATATATATATATATAGAGAGAGAGAGAGAGAGAGAGAGAGCTATCAGGGAGTAAATAAATCAGACAAGATGTAGTATTCTATATATAAAAATTGCAACTTTCTCAAAACATGTTTTTATTTGTTTACTTTGTTACATACTTCACTAATATGCAGTTTTTCATGAACTATAGTAGTCTTTTTTTAACAAGATCTGTGTGAAGCTAAAGTTAAGTACTTTATATTTTCAGGTACATCATTTTTTGTTTAGATCAAACCCTAAGTGACCGCTGATTTGGGAAGGGTATTCGCCATGATTCCATTAAACCAACAATCCAGCAGTCTACAAAAATTAGGCCCGATGGCAGTGCCACTTTACTGATTGTACTGAGAAAAAAAGTAAACTCTGAGAGTGCTGATTACAGCACTTTGGATGTCTTAAAATACTGTTTCCTCCGCACTTCCAGTTAGTATGTTTTATTCAATAAAACCAATATTCACTTCACTTTTTTGTTACAATAAATCACTAGACAGGAAAATCCTTTTTTATGTGAGATAAACTATAAAAGAAGCTTTAAAAGTATATGTTAACATTGCAAGGTTTGCTTGAGCTATTCATAATGCCTTTGGTCTGCTGTAGTGGGTATGGGTCATCTGTCCAATGCTATTTGCTATAGTGGCACATGCAGACATATTGTATCCTTTAGAATATAGTTGTCAAACCTGTTATACATAAAAAGGCCAGGTTTGGGATTTTTTACACAAAAAAGGGGCAGCAATCAAATTACAGAAATATTTTATATAATTAGTATATTTCAAAGGAAAAAAAAATGTATTACTCATTTTACTCATCCCGATATATAACACTGATCGAATGAGACATCTGCCACTGATTTAGATAACATAACTGCCAATATTTGTTTTCCAAACTTGATGCAGTGCGTTAAAGGGCCGCTTTCCTTTTTTTTCAAACTGCTATGAGTCTCGCATTGTGAATGGTGTAGTTCCGCGGCCTATGGCGCTCATCTCCACCAGGGCAGTGAGCGCCTTCAGCGCTCATTGCGTAAATCGTACAGGGTCGTAAAGATGATCTTTTCCACAAGTTTTTTGTGAAACTGCTACGGTCTCACATTGTGAATTGTATAATTGAGATTTCTGTTGATGTGTAGTTCTGCAGGTCGTAGGGATGAGCGCCTATGGTGCTCATCTCCACCAGGGCAGTGAGCGCCTTCAGCGCTCACTGCCTAAATCGTACAGGGTCATAGGGATGAGCGCCTACAGCGCTGATCTTCAACAGGGCAAGCGGGTTTGCTACGCGAGCCTGCAAGTATTAGCAACAACCCGTATTGCTCACAACTATATATGTGACTAGTGACTTGCCCTCAAAAAATGACGGCAATGTGATGTATATGTTTGTAAAGTTGTTTAGTTATTAATATACATATTTGACACTTGTAAGTATTGTGATGTGAATGTGTATTTTTGTAAAATGTTGAGGTAATGGTTTTTTAAGATGAAATTTGTATCTTAAAAATTGTTAACTTAAATATACATTGAATCCAGAGGAAAGCAAAGAGTAAAAAGCCTTGTTCAAACGTACACAATTTTTATATGAAGTTTGAAATATATGTAAGTAATAAACTTGAAAGTATATTTTTTGAAACTTGAACTTTATTATCTGTGTAACTTTGGAACTTGACAAAACATTTGTAGAATTTTGAACATTATAAACAGTAACACAGTGAATACATTTTTTAACATAATTTTGTATTAAAAGTATTAACCGTTGAATGTAAAAACAGTTGCACTTTAAAGTAATCATTATTGTAAACTTGAGGTAATGTTTTTTTAACATGCAATTTGTATCTGAAGAATTGTTAACTTGAATATACATTTAATGCAGAGTAAGAGAAACATTATAAAAACCGTCCTTTAAACATACCCAATTTTAACATGAAGTTTGCAATATTTTTAAGTCAGAAACTTGACATAATATTTTTTTAAACTTGAATTTTCTTATGTGTGTAACTTTGCAACTTTAGAAAACATTTTTACAACTTGGAACATTATAAACAGTAACATAGTGAATTAATATTTAAACATAATTTTGTATTAAAAGTATTAACATTTGAATGTAAAAACCGTTGAACTTTAAAGTAATCAGTATTAACATGCAATTTCTATCAGAATAATTGTTAACTTTAATATACATTGAATGTAGAGGAAGGCATACAGTAAAAACTCTCCTTAAAACGTACCCAATGAAATGAATTCCTTCCTGACCTCATGAACTGGCTATAAACATTAATCCAGGGAGTTATCTTAAGATAACAGACAATATTTACATTGTGACTTAAAACGTGCTTGAGCTCTTAACATGAACTTTGTAATATGTTGAAGTAAAGAACTTGAAAATATTGTTTTGAAACTTGTAACATTAGAAACAGTAACATAGTGAATGACCATTTTAACATAATTTGTCCAAAAAATGCAAGGCAAGTATTTTGTGAGGCGAATCATCCATAAACAGTACTTCAATTAATTATGACTGAATAGTTTATTGTTTAGTATTTTTGAATGCTTTTAAATTTGTTTTGCATGGGTTTTATTTCTTTAATGAAAAGTTATAAGACTTCATAGTAGACAATGTTTTTAGTAAAAATACATCCATCTTCTAATAAATCACCTTGACTTTCATTGTTTTCAATGTAAACTTTAATAGCCTGTGGATTTTTGCACTGTGACAACGCAACGTACAATTGACCATGTGCAAATACTGGTTCTTCCAAGAAAATACCCACAGATTTGAAAGTTTGACCTTGTGATTTATTAATGGTCATGGCAAATGCCATAATAATGGGAAATTGTCTTCTTTGAAGTATAAAAGGGAGACTACTTTCACTTGGTGCTAAATCTATTCTTGGTATGAAAACTCTCTCTCCTTTATGGGTACCAGTTAAAATTTCAGCATCTATAAAATGGTCCTTTAATTGTTGAACAATTAATCTTGTGCCATTGCATAGGCCTTTTTTGGGGTTCATATTTCGCAGTAACATGATAATTGCACCTTTCTTTAGCTGCAAAATATGTGGTGGCATTCCAGAAGGAGTTAGAGAGTTTATGAATTCAGTCGAAAAGTTAGCCTGACTTTCATTATCATCAGCAAGTACAGAATCAGCACTGTGATAATTTCTTTGTGGTGCATAATTTTTTTTTAAGATTTCATTATTGAGGATTGATGCATCTTTATTTTTACACGTCAGTATGACTTGGTTGGCAAGCTCGGAATATTCTTCGTTATTTATGCTCCCTTCAAATATAGCCGATATAATATCTTGTTGACAAATCATATGAGGTGGGATCTCTACTGTGTCGTCAGCTAAATGTAGTATTTTTTCTGTTCTGCCTTCTCCAATTTTAATAAGCCAATCATTGAAATGAGTTTGGCTTTCTGATCTCATATTTTGTTGCAGTTGAAGATGGGTAAAATGTTTCCATACTGTGCTTGACTTGATACAGGTTTCGATAATGTCAGTTCGATTTCCATGTACAACAACAGGTAATGTTTGTCTAAAATCGCCACCCAACAACATTACCTTTCCACCAAATGGAAAAATATTATCTGATAGGATCAGATTAGTGAGTAATCATGTATTCTGATGTGTGTATCTTATTATATCTGAGTACTAAGATATAATGAGAGAAAATAATGCACAGAAGTCATAGTGTCATCAGAATAATCTCTGAGTTTAATTTTGGGCAGGCAGCCCATTATATAGCATAAAACACGTCATAGCTAATAACATAGTTTGAAAATAGTGTTAAATACAAAAGTGTCAGCAAAACGATCCTTATCTATTTCCGGCTTCCTATAGATATTTGTGCTCCGTAGACCCAGAGACAAAGGGAGGAAACAGGATACAGATGTTTTAAAGAACATCAACGTAAACATTCTACAGATGACACACTTAAACATTCTAGTGAGATAGAGCTGATATACTTTTTATAATCATGATATTCTTACCTAATTATTTCATAATGAGGAAATTAAAATATGTAACAGTCCCTCCTCTTATAAATGTATTAAACAAAGGTCTTAAAGCAAGGTTCAGTTTAAATGGTAACATTAGATGATCTGTGAGGGCACAGTCCTATTCACAGGGCTCACCTTGGTGAGATCAATAGTCTCTCTGGGCTCCTCTTTTTGCAGTACCTGAATATGCAAATATTCCATGTTGTTACCTCTGCCTGAGGTGTAGATTCCAAAAGTATGTCTCCCTTCATCACACTTTTGTATAGCTGATTTTGGCTGCAGGAGGATGGCTCCACACCCCGTGTCAGCTTTAAGCGTCTCTTTGTACTTTTGCACTTCATGTGATTAGGTGGGGAGTAACCCCTGTCAGCTCCTGGATTCCATAAGGCCAGTTTCCAGCTACGACATCTCTCATTTCCATACGGAGAGGCTATACACAAGTATACTGGCGCTTTTCTCACCCCTCCACTACGTCTTCCTCCAGAAAGTCCACATCTTAGTACTTGACATAGGTCTATTTGGTTGGTTCCTGTCTGTCCTTCCTTGAACACTAGGGTCACTTGGCCAGTTAAATTGACTTCCATCATGTCTCTTTTCATTCTATGCATCCACATCTCTCCAATAGATTGCGTCTGGTTGCCTCTGGGTCTTGTTACTTCTTCCCATATGATTATGGGTGCTACTATGCAAAGAGTTATCAAGATGAGGCATGTCAGTGAGATTCTTAGGCCACACCAGTTAGGTCTTTTGAACAGGTGCCAGGACATTTTCTTGGGCCAGTTGAGAACCCCAAAAACCCGCACCATTCGGTTCTTCACTGGGTTTGAGACGAGTTTCCCCCCCTTTGTAGCCCAGCCAGCCTGACTCGCAATGAGTCAGCTAGCAGGTTTTAGGAATCAACTGGCCCAAGCTCTGGCACTTTTACTCTCTTGCAGTGAGTCAGGTGTATCCAGGTGGCTCGTTCGGCAACTTTCAAGGCAGTGGGTGTTGACAGCAGAACTTGGTACGGTCCTTCCCACCTGGCCGATGCCCAATTTTTACGCTTGATTACTTTAATTAGGACCCACTGGCCTGGTTGTACCAAGCAGGGTCCCTGCTGTTGCTGTGGATGAGAGAGAGAGATGGAGGTAATATCTTTCTTACTTAACATTTTTCTCATATAGTCTGCTAAGTTTTCACTCATGTTCTCATCTTCTGAGATAAATGGTCTAAATTCTGGTAGTAGGAATGGTCTCCCATACAATATTTCAAACGGGGTTAACTTCTTCCTGCCTGGAAGCATGTGCATGTTTAGCATGACTAATGGTAAACAGTAAAGCCAATTTTTCCCTGTCGCTGCCATCGTTTTCCTCAATTTATTTTTAATGGTACCATTAGTTCTCTCCACTAATCCAGCTGACTGTGGGTGGTACGCACAGTGGTTTTTCAACTCTATGTGTAATGCTTTACTCAAGTGGTTGATAATTCTGTTCACAAAATGTGTGCCGTTATCGCTATATATTTCCTCTGGTATACCAAACCTAGGAATTATTTGTGTCACTAAGGTTTTAGCCACTGTGATTGCGTCAGGGTGTGCACATGGTTTTGTTTCCACCCACCTAGAGTATACATCAATTATCACTAGGCAATATTTCTTCCCTTCACACTTTGTTAGTTCAATGAAATCCATACATATTGTCTGGAAGGGGTATGTTGGTTCTGGGAATGTGCCTCCTATGGGGTGATAGTTACCCTGAGGGTTGTGTTGTGCACAAACAAGGCGCCCTGCACAAAATTTTTTAAAATAGGTGTTTAATCCATAGGCTGAAAATATTCTGCTGACCATGTCTACCATACTCCCTCTTGAGACATGACTAATGCCATGGCTTAACATAGCTGCATATCTGAATAGTGATTTTGGTAAAATTGGTTTCCCTTCTATACTCTCATAAATATTATCAGCATTCAGTTTACTCCCTTTCTTCAACCAGTATGTTTTTTCCTGTGAGGGTGCATTTGCCTGTAGTTGCTGTAGAATACTCTTGTCAATGTGGTTTACGAAATACACAGATGTGTAGCTGTGTAAGAGAAAAATGTGTATTTTTCCCGTTTGAGCCGCTTGCTTTGCAGCTGTATCTGCCCTGCCATTTCCTATTGAAATTGCGTCTTTGGTCGTGGTATGAGCCACACATTTACATACCGCAATCTTCAAGGGCAGTTGAATGGCTTCAAGTAACTGCAAAAGGAGTTGTTTATGAGTGACTTGCCTGCCAGTAGATGTGACCATGCCTCTATTTTTCCACAATTGTGCAAATATGTGTACAGTTGAGAATGCATATTGGCTGTCGGTGTATATATTTACTATTTGTCCCTGTCCTATTTTACAGGCTTCAGTAAGGGCCACGATCTCAGCTGCCTGTGCTGAAAAATGTGATGGAAGTTTTTCTGCTCTTATAGTTTCCTCTTGTATTACTACTGCATATCCCGTTGCATTTGTACCATCTTTGTTTCTACTTGATGACCCATCTACAAACAGAGTTAGTGTAGCCTCGGTGTATGCAACATCTCTAAGGCCGTCTCTTGGTGAGACTTCTTTTTCTATGATTTCAGTACATGCAAGTGGTGTGCCATCTTCCGGGATGGGAACTAACGTTGATGGGTTCAGTGTTGTGCACCTTTCTATGTGCAAGTGTGGTTGTGACAGAAGTATAGTCATGCATGATAAGTGTCTTGAAGGGGAAAGGTATGAAACCTTATTTTGTAGTAGAATGACAGATACAGCATGTGGTACTCTTAGAGTCAAAGGGTGGAACAGGACTAAGGCTGCTGACACCAGAACTGCCATGGAAGCCGCCACTACAGCCTGTACACAAACCGGAAGTCCCCTGGCTACAGGGTCCAACTTGGTTGAGTAAAAAGCCAAGGGTCGGTCTCGCAGGCCATGTTTCTGAGTCACAACGGAAGTCATATAGCCTCCCCTTGAGTCAACAGTTTGTACAAATGGCTTGCTGTAATCTGGCAATCCCAATACAGATGTTCCCACTACTGTGTTTTTAAGCTGAATGAATGCTGCTTCAGCTTCATGTGTCCACGCTACCTTTTCATTAGCTGACATTGATTGTGCATAAATAAGGTGTTGTATGGGCCCTGTAAGTTCTGCATAGTTGGGAATCCAACTCCTGCAGAAATTTACCATCCCTAAGAAAGACATAACTTGTCTCTTTGTGACCGGCTTAGGGGCTTCTAGTATGGCCCTTTTCCTAACTGGGTCTAGTGATCGTCCTTTTCTGCTCACTAGGTATCCCAGGTACTTCACTTCTGCTTTCCAGAGCTGTAATTTATCCCGACTAACCTTATGTCCCTCTTCTGCCAGGAATGTGTGTTATCTGGCTGCATGTCATTTAGGAGTGTATGTGGATCTGGCACCGTGGGTACTCGGGGGAATTACAGCTTTATTTACTGCTTTTAAATCCTGCACTAATCTCCAAGCTCCGGTTGTCTTCCTGACTGGGTAAAGTGGGGTGTTACATGGGGATCCTGGGCATTCTATTATAATCCCTTTCTCAATCAAAACTTTTATAATAGGTTCTATGCCCTTCTCTGCTTCAGGTTTTAGAGGATACTGTCTCTGATGTGGCTGAAAAGTACTTTTTGGGGTGATTTTTCCTGGCTCTACCCCCTTTATAAGGCCTACATCAGCGGGCCCTGTGGACCATAAGGTGTCCGGAAGGCTCTCTAATGCTGCCTCCTGTTCCTGAGTGAACAGTATCTGTGTGTTGTGTCATGGTTCCTCTAACAGAAGAACTTTCTCCCACCTGGATGACTGTAAGTGTATTCCTTTCTTTGTCTCAGTTACCCAGTTCAGGCTTTTCCGATATATTTTCGTGCTCGGTGAGTACTGCACTCCGAGGTCATAGGGCAAGTACTACCATGGTGTTTTATCTGTCTGAGCCTCTTCTACCATCCCTCCTACCTGTACCCACCTTCCACCAGCCGGCATAGCCAGTGATATGTGTGGCACTGTGTGTCCTGCATAGAGTAACTGGTCTTGATCATTCAATTTTACTCCCACCCCTGTATACCCATTTTCTGTGCAGTATATGTAATCCAAGGTTATTCTGGTATTGGTGTGTTTGAACAAATGTTTTTGCATAGTCCACATCCCTCCCCGGTGTACTTTCAAATTTCATAGTGCAGTGTGATGACCCTGTGCTTTGTTTTATACTGGAAGATGGAGCTAGGTCATTAGCCATGGCTACCAAAGTGCTGGATACTTGTCCTAGCCCTTTCGACACCATGTCTAATGTGTAGAAGTAATGTGGTTCACCCATCCCCTGCACTACATTTACATCGACAGGTATGTCCCCCATGTATGCATTCATGCCTTTCTCTGTGGGAACCACTCTAATGTTGCTTTTCAGCATCAGATCTCTACCCAAGAGATTTATCGGGCATCTAGGGGAGAGTATAAAAGGATGCTCAAATGTTTGGCCGTTGAACAATCTCCCTGTGAGTAGGCATGATATAGGTTCGCTATTTGTCTGTCCTGCTGCTGACCTAACCAGTATGTTTTGTGACGACGTGTAACTAGTCCATGTGCCATCATCGCTCAATACTGACCTACATGCTCCTGTATCGCATAAAAATGTTATCATTACCCCCTCTACATCTAGTTTAATGACTGGTTGTTCTGCTAGAGCCATTAAGTCTATACATGATTCTAAATTCAACACATCATTTATTTCTGGCAAATTTGCATCATTATTACCATACTCATACAATTCAGATTCAAGCAATTCTTGTTCAGCAAATATTTGTAAAGGAAGGGTACAACCTGGTTCTAGTCATTTGTCGGTCTGGTCATCGTCATCCGCTCCCTCTTCCTCCTGGTACTTTCTGTTTCTGCAGGAACGTGCTAAGTGGCCGGCCTTGCCACATACGTAACAATTTCCATAAAATTTTTCCTCTGCTTCCACCTCGACCTCGTCCACCTCCTCTCTCTCCACGTTTTTGGTTATTTCCACTATCACCAGAAAAGAAAGCAAAAGTTATAGGTTGCGCTTTCCCATCAACAGAAGTCATCAAATACACCTCCTTTGGTTTACTATCTTGCTTTATCTGTTTCTTTTCATTTGCTCTCTTACACTGCTCTTCTGCATGTCTAGCATATTCTATGGTTTCCCTAAGGGGACATGTTTTGTAAGTAATTTGGTGCTGTATCACAAAGTCATTTATTTTTTTAGCTGCTGAGCATATGGTCCAGCATCATCATATGGGTTAGGTCTGGCTACCCCGCTATGGCTGTCAAATACTACCCGCAACCTCCCCATATATTGTTCCACACTTTCATCATCTTTCTGTACACACTCATTTATCTTAATCCAGTCTGCGTCTGTCAGCTATTCTGCCTATTAGAGTGTCTACTCGTTGGGTCAGTTCTTGTGATCCATATTGCAATGGCTCCCCCCTTGGGTCCAGTGGATTCCAGTCACCTTCACTAAGGATCCAATCGGACCCTAATATCTGCCTCAGACACTGTACAACCTCAACACCATTTAATTTAAAACTTTGCTGCAATCGCTGGAACTTAAGTCTGAAAATTCCCATATTGTCATTTGGGTGGGGGACTCCTGCTACAGCTCTCCTCACATCTGCATCTGTCCATGCTCGGTATACTAGCATTGTGGGTGGCAACACATTTCCCCCCTCTAGGATTGGGAACCTCAATTAAGGGATAAAATGGCACAGATGTTATTCCCTTACCTCCGTATTGACGATCTGGTGCCCGCCTGGTGCTAGCGGGCCGTCCTTCATAAGGTGGTGGTGTTGGAGGAGGTGGATTTGGAGCGGTGTCGGCAAGCAGGTATTTGCGGGCATCATCAAATTCGTTCTCTACATCATCACTATAAGTGACCATATTCCCAGGAGTTGGAGGGGCGGTCAGTCGTGGAAGTCTTTTCTGTGTACACATAAACATATCCTCTTCCGAAGGAGAGAGGTGGTTAACATTACATGTCCCTCCCCCCGTAGGCACCGTCATTGTGATACACATTTGCCTTTTTGTTTTCATCTTCAACAATTTTTATTTTTAGTATAGAAAATGTATTTACTTTTTTTTATTTTTATTTTTATTTCCTTAATTAAGTAACGTTGCGTTTACTTTTCCTTTCCTATACTTCTTTGTATATAGTAAAGCTCAATAAAGTTTGAACGTCTCCTATTCCTTCCTTGTAATAAGGATTAATATTGCCAAGAAGTAGTGGATACAGGGCACTGATTCCAGCAGAGATAGTATAGTAGATGCTGTGTATCCAGTGGGTGCGGTGAGCATTGTCATCACTTAAAAGGGGTTATAATAACATGCCTTTGTTTCTCTTTACAGCAACCACACTTCCTCCCTTCTGCTATGTTCCCTCAAGGTTACAGACAGACATATTTTACATAAAAAAACTAACACACACACACACAGAGAAAATTGGAGTAGAAAGGGGAGTGGTCTGCTATGCTGACTGTGGGGGGTTGGCCAGACCCTGCACATCATCACATAATACAGATCAGTCACCTCCCTGCCCAAAGGTAAAGCATTGAGTAAAGTTACAAAGACACAGAAACTTTATATATATACACAAATACACATAAGAAAACAAGTCTAGAATACAGTGTGCACAATTCCCACACATAAGTGTGTTTTTACCAGACATAAGTAACAGATGCACACCAGAAACCCTTTGCATATTAAACATGTCTTTAGAGATAACCTTGAAAACTGCAGGGTCTAGAAACCACACTCCTGGCAGTGCGATTTATGCCCTTGAGAGCCTATCCACCTATACATATACATATATATACACATATACATATGTATATACCCACATATATACATATCTTGAACTCCTATAGTATCAATTAAAGTTAATAGATATACACAAAAAATAATATCACAGGTACCTGGAAATATACATAGCATTACATATACATACAACAACCAACAGACCTTTTATACATTTTCCAGAAATAATATGTATATCTCCCACACCTTGGACCATCCGCCTTCTCCACACCTGAGTGTGGAAACCTGGTTCACATAGAGAGAGAGTCGTTCACGCTACCTCTCGCACGCCACACCTCAAATACCACCACATATACTCGGCACATCAAGGACCCATAAAGCCCGTAGCTTCTGATGGGAAGTCTTGTTGTGCAGTTCCCTTTAGTGTAAACCTTGCCACCCAACCTTCAGGGCCGACAGGTAGACCACTCAAAGTCCAACCTCACCATATACCGGGTGGTGCCTTTGTGGACGTATCCCTTACAAGTATAGCTCCCACCCAGGGCTTCATACACACAATCTTACAGAGTATTTTAGTAAGAAGTTATGAATACACAGAAACTGCAGACAAAATATTTCAACATTGTATAACCAAGTAAAGAATGAGAAAGATGGAAATTCAAGCAGTTTATAGATGCCTGTCGTGCTCTACTGCCACAAATTTTGCGTTTGTGCGTCTTCCATAAACACAGGCAAGTCACAGGATTAGCCCTTCAGAGACTAGGTGGGTAATGTGTGACCACTCACTACCAAAAGTGGATAGTTTCAGGTAAGAATTTTGAGAACAACACAAAAGAATACATGTATAGATACATACACTCACAAGTACACAGAAATATACAGAATGTTTACAGGTATATATAATAACCAAGAAACTGTTATCCGTGTGACACCCCTCACAAACATACATACACCCGGTACCGGTATTTAAATCATACAAAATGGTAACATGCACACACATACATATTTTCTTGCAAGAGCTCATGTGAAAGTCAGACTCATTTACCCCTTTTTCATGGTAAGCATTCTCAATATTGTTACGTACGGAGAACTTATTTTATAGTCTTTTCCTCAGGATAATGACTCTTTTACCTCCCTATGGGTAAGTTTCAACCCTTCTACCTATTACTAGGCTAGAAACCTAGTTGTACAACTCTTTTACCTAATATCACTGTTAGGCAAGGACCTGGGACATACACACATATGCAAAATGCAGCAGAAATTCATATACTCACTGTCAGTTCGTTGTAAGCTGTGCCTTGTCATCCCTCGGAAAAACACTTTGCCTCTGTGGTCCAACTGATCGTATATATCAGGCCTGAGGTCTTTCTCAAGGTAAGGGAGTCCTCAGTGACTTACCCCCCCCCCCCCCCCCCTGTGCACGGTAAAAGGAGTTTTGCTTAGTCCGAGGAATGATAAGGGAAACAACCACCGCTCGAAGGACCAAAATGATAGGATCAGATTAGTGAGTAATCATGTATTCTGATGTGTGTATCTTATTATATCTGAGTACTAAGATATAATGAGAGAAAATAATGCACAGAAGTCATAGTGTCATCAGAATAATCTCTGAGTTTAATTTTGGGCAGGCAGCCCATTATATAGCATAAAACACGTCATAGCTAATAACATAGTTTGAAAATAGTGTTAAATACAAAAGTGTCAGCAAAACGATCCTTATCTATTTCCGGCTTCCTATAGATATTTGTGCTCCGTAGACCCAGAGACAAAGGGAGGAAACAGGATACAGATGTTTTAAAGAACATTAACGTAAACATTCTACAGATGACACACTTAAACATTCTAGTGAGATAGAGCTGATATACTTTTTATAATCATGATATTCTTACCTAATTATTTCATAATGAGGAAATTAAAATATGTAACATTATCCATGACTTCACGAAGCAAACGGTCAATACATTGGAGGGCATAGCATGACATCATTGTGGCCTCATCTATTATAATTAATTTACATTTCTTTAATTTCTTTGCTTGTAAGGATGTCATGCGAATATCTGACACAGAATTTTCTAAAATAGGCACTGGCAGTTTAAATCCACTATGAACAGTTCTTCCACCTTCTAATAAAAGTGCAGCAATTCCAGTAGTGGCAAACGCCATTGCTATTTGTCCTTGTGCTCGTACTGAACTCATTAATAAATTGTACAAATAGGTTTTACCTGATCCGCCAGGTCCATCAAGATAGAAATAACGCTCTGTCACCATGTCATCATCTATTGCATTTTTAATGGCATGAAATGCTTGCAATTGTAGTGTATTTAAAGTTGCAAGTCTTTCTTGTGTTCTTTCTGCTTGTAGTTGAATGTCATAGTCTTCAAAGTTTATGTCATCTATAAGACCTGGATCAGGTAAATTAAAACTTGCACAACTTAATCCATGAGTTAAAAATACTTCTTGGATTTCCAGTAACGCTTTTAAGTGTGCAATGGTTTCATTGTATCGTCGCATAAAGTCTTCAGCCATATTACTTTTAAAAGTCTCCCACAAAGCTAATGCATTTGGAGCATTTGAGAAGATACAAATAAAAGCAAATTGTTCTCTCATCTGTCGTGGCATTTGACATTGTGCTGCTTCTTCTAAACATCTTTCCCACTCTGTATCATCAGTGAGTAAGTTTCTATGTCTTGCAGCTAAATGGAAGGATTCATATACAATGTGATTAACAGTTCTTAATTGTTCAAAACTTTGTGCTCCTGGAACATCTAAAAGTAATATTCGTAAGCAAAAACGTTCAACATCTCTTGGACTGACTGTGTAAATTCAGGAATTATTTTATTGCCTCTGGTTTTTCTTGGTCTCCATAATCCATTCACAAAAACATAGTGATATGGAATTTCAATATAAAAGTATTGTGTTGCTTGAGCATCATTTGAATTTAATGCAAACCATGCAGTTAGTGTAGTGTGACGATCTTCACTTTGGGCCAATGCATTCATTTCATTTCCAGCATGGAAATAGACTAAATGTTGTTTTGGCAAATGTACTGCTAATCTATATACTGCATGTGATCTATCATGCATTTCAAATTTTAAAAGCCGCCACATAGCTTCTGGTGCACTGACATAGCGAGCATCTACATGAGATGCAAGTTCATCATGTACTAACTCACTACATTCAGGGTTGTCTGCACTTTTGACGACTACAGTAGCTGCATCATAGCCTTTGTAAATATATTTGTAGACATATTTAATGGATTTGATGGAAGTGCAGGCTTCTACGTTGATGTGGGCGTTGTACTTCATGAGTAAATGTGGATTGTAGGGTACTACATATCTATTGTCCACTTTTTTTCCACGAATAATGGCACTATCTCCTTCTCTTCTTTTATAAAGTGGATATCCATCACAATTTGCATATGTTTTGTCTCTATAATCTTTAGGAAAATCTTTTGAACATTTATTATTTTCCATACATGGTGATTGTGGATTAAGGTCTCCACAGGGTCCATGAATCATGCGATGAGTAACAATCTCATATAGTCTACCATATAGTTCTGGATCTGGTAGTTCAGCAACTATGACTGCATCCACTTTGTCCGAAGTATCTAATTTATCTTTCTCTTGAAGTATTATCAGAAGATGTGCATGTGGAAGGCCTCTTTTTTGAAATTCAATGGTATATACATAAGCAAGACATTTGCCAAATAACTGATTTATATTGAAGTCACATTTTAAATTAATTTAATTTGATCTTAAAAACTCTGGTTACTAAATCTGGTCGATCAGAAGCAGTTTGTCCAAGAAGTAGATTTTGTGTAATTTCTGGCCATTGTGGATTACATGTAAATGTCAGAAATAAATCTGGTTTTCCAAATTTGGTCACAATAGCCATAGCATCATTGTATCTTTCTCTCATATTTCGAGGAGATCCTTGAAAGGAAGATGGTAAAATGATGGCTTTGCCAGCTGTCATGTCTCTGCTTGTAGCCACGTCAGCAACATAGTCCATGAGTCCACAATATTGTTCTACACGTAGTTTATCTTGTTGATATTTTATAAAGTTTAAATTATTTGCCTCAACTTGCAAATATGAATCAATAATCCATTATTGTGTTAGTTTTCCACCACATAAAATCGGATTAAATTCATGTCTAATGGCAATTTGAGCTACTTTAAATTCAAGCATAGAAACATTATTTCGGATTCTGGATTTAGCATTTGGGTAACTGGGAAGGGTTAATTTTGGTTGCCAACCTGCTTCTCCATGTGGGAAAAAGATGGGATATGTCATTGGATCTAAATTTGGACTTAAGATATTAATATTAATAAATGGTTGCTCCTCATTTTTGGGATATATTCTAATGTCTCTTTGAAATGGTGGTTCTCCTTCATCATTCTGAAAGACCATTGCAACCTCATTTGATGTTGGCAAGTTATAACGACGTTTATCAGTATGTCTGTCTCTTTTAAGCACCATATTAACCTTTGGCATGGGTAATTGATGTCTTTGTGCATGAAGTAGTTGTTCATTTTCTACTTCTGCCAATTTTTTGTAAGCTTTACTGTAGGGATTGTTGTCCATAATGTTATTTAGCTCTATGAAAACACTGGGTAAGCATTTTTTATTTTCTTCCATCTGCATACGTTGGTCAACAGCTTCCATTGTATCTAGGACATATAGTTGAGCGAATTTTCTTTGCTCTCCTTCCTCTGGATGTAAATGTGAAGTCCGATGATAAATTTGGCCTTGGACTTTAAAACAGTAAGGACCATGTCCTGGTACATTAGCAGCTAATGTTGCCCCCATAGATGCAAATGATATGGCACTATTGTAGGATCTTATGTTTGTCTTACAATTTTTGTAGTTTGGAAAAGTAGGTTCAGTCATAATATTTTGTAAATAGATTGGAAATTCTTTCCTTTCTGGAAGTTTGAACTTGCCTTTTTGACAACAACTAATAAATTGGCCATCTCTGGGTCTCTCCTGTGTAAAATAATAAGCCTCACAAAATTGACATTGAGTACTCATGTCCCCACAACTATGAACCTCTACTGCTAAAGACTTGATTAAAGGACAATTTGCAAAGCATATAGGATTTTGACTTTCATATTCATCAGGTGAAAAGTCATGAAATGTTTGAACAACAGGTTCTAAATGTTTAGTTTTTTTCGTGGCTTTTCTTGGTATATGTTGTCCTTGTTTTGTTGAAATGTCCTGTAAGGTTTCAGTAAGAGTTTGTAAATGCTTTGTTTTTGTAGTTGCTTTTTTTGTTCTGTCTTTAATTGTATCTTGTAAAATGTCATCTGATGTTTGAGGAACAGGTTGTAAATGCTTTATTTGCTTTTTATTTTTTTTTTGTCGTATCTTTCATTTTTGCAGCTGATAGTCTTTTATTTTCAAGTCTTTTGCGTTCTTTTTCTCGTCAAATTTCTTTCTCCTCTGGTGTCTGCTGGGCGGCCCATCTCTCTTGTCTTTCTCTAGTTCTCTTTTCTTCTCTTCTTTGGTCTCGTTATCAGCCATATTAATCTGTAAAGGCAAAAAAAGAAATGTAATTGTGTATATTGAAATTTGTAATTCCTGTTAAATATTATTGTGCACAATTGGGGAAAAAAATTTAAATCATTAATGTATCAGTTATATTTAGTTAAAAGTTATAATTCCTGGCCTCATTGAATAACAATTTGGCCAATGGAATATTGCTGTAAATAAGCAGTTAACATATTTTTTTTAAATCGTTTTTTAGTTCTTGAAAACCTTGTTTGTGGATAGATGTTTACCACTGACAAACTTCTTTGCTCAAAAAAACATTGATGTGGTTATTGAGCTATGTATTGCATAGTGGCAATTTAAATAGAATAGGGAGATAGTAATTTTTTTTTTTTTTTTTTTCTGTTGACACGGATGCAAATGAAAGATGTTTCTTTAGTTTTCTCCTTTTGTACTTATTATACTGTACCTTGGTTGAAGTGTGATTTAAATCCAAATGTTTGGTGGTCCTCGGTTGAAAATCGTTGTCCAATGGTGTGGTCCTCTGTTGGAAGTCCTCGTCCGATGGTGTGGTCCTCTGTGTAAAATCCTGGTCCTATGGTCTGGTCCTCTGTTGAAAGTCGTGGTCTGATGGTGTGGTCCTGTGGCGATAGCCCTCATCCGATGTTGTGGTCCTCTGGCGATAGCCCTCGTCCGATGTAGTGGTCCTTTGGTGAAAGTCCTCGTCCGATGGTCTGGTCCTGTGTTGAAAGTCCTAGTCCGCTGGTCTGGTCCTGTGTTGAAAGTCCTCGTCCGATGGTCTAGTCCTGTGCTGAAAGTCCTCGTCCGATTGTCTTCACGCAGTATCTGTTGTAATATAAAATAGAAAATGTTGTTTGAGTGAAATGTCTTTTAAATAAGTAAAAAATGTATTAATTTTGGTGTATTGTATGTGTTATGTTTATTTTTTTCTATTTTATTTTATTTTAACTTTATGTACAATACCACGACTTTTGTTATTCTTATTTAAGGTTCTTAGTAAGGCTTGTAGGTTGTGATATATTAAAGAAGAATATTAATTTATTTTGCTATGTGTTTGTGTGTTTTTTTTGGACAATCCTGTTTTGTGCACACCACTTGTGGTATAGTTATTTAAGCTTCATTGTAATGGTTATAGGTTGTTAAACATTAAAGAAGAATCTTAATTTAGTTTCCTATGTGTTTGTGTGAGTTTTAGTACAATACTGTTTTGTGCGTACCACTTCTGTTATACTTATTTATGCTTCTTTGTAAGGCTTCTAGGTTGTTAAACAAGAAGTAAGAATATGAATTTAGTTTGCTATGTGTTTGTGGTAGTTTTTGTACAATCCTTTTTTGTGCGCACCACTTGTGCTAAAGTTATTTAGTCTTGATTGTACTGGTTATAGGTTGTTAAACATTAAATAAGAATGTTAATGTATTTATTGTACAATCCTATGAGGTGCGCACCACTTTTGTTATTCTTATTTAGGCTTCTTTGTAAGGCTTATAGGTTGTTAAACATTGAATAAGAAAGTTAATTTAGTTTGCTATGTGTTTGTGTGAGTTTGTTCCAATCCTGTTTTGTGTGTACCACTTTGTGTGTACCATATGTTGCATAGTTTGGCCCTCATTCAATTGCATTGTTTCCAAATGTAATAGTACTCTAAGGCCCTCATTCAATTGCAATTTTGACAATTGAATAGGGGTCTAAATAAGCACATCACATATATTTTTTAAAGAAGTTTTTAGTTATTAAGCATCTATCCAAAAGCAAGGTTTTCACTAACGAAAAAAACTTCTTTAAAAAATATATGTTATGTGATTATTTTGATCCCTATTGAATTAGCAAAATCGCAATTGAATAAGGGCCTAAATGTGCTTATTTAGAGCCATATTCAATTGGGCAAAATAGCAATTGAATGAGAGGCTTTGGTTGCTGCATTTGTTATATTGTCGTGTCCTCATTCAATTGCGTTTTGGGCAATGTAATAGAGCTCAGTATGACCACAGAGCATATTTTTTTACAGAAATTTTTAGTTAGTGAACTAAAAAGTTCCTTTAAAAAATATGCTCTGTGCTTATATAGAGCCCTATTGAAATGGGCAAATCACATTTAAATGAGGCCCTCGGCCATTAAAGATATATAGGTCCTCATTCAATTGCAATTTTGGCAATTGAAGAGGGCTCTATATAAGCACATAACATATTTTTTGACCGAAGTTTTTAGTTAGTGAAGACCTTGATTTTGTATCGAAGTTCATTAACTAAAAATTTCTGTATAAAAAATATGTTATGTGCTTATATAGCCCTATTCAATTGGCAAACTCACAATTGAATGAGGCTCATGGTTCGTTTCTTTTTTATACTTAATACTTTACCTTGATTGAAGTGTCGAATGACAGAGGGTCCCCTCCTGCCAATCTTAATCCGCAGGTCTTCTTGTAGTGTCTGTTTGAAAAAGAAAGTGAAATAGTTATTTCTATATTTCTTATTTTTCATGTAGCAAAGCATGGCCTTTTGAGCATGTAATGTCTTGTTCTATCTTACCTGTTCTTCTTTGTTGGTGTTCTTTAAAAGGGATTGTGCTTCACAATGCACGGTGCAAATTGTTGAGTGACGCTGTTGATGCAGAGTCTGTTTGAATATTAAAAGAAGTAGAAAGATTCAGCTTTATGTGATCTATTGAATTGACGTAAATTAATGTCATTTAAATATACTTCTGTAATTATTTTCAATTGACCTTATTTTTTGGTGGGGGCTACACACATATGTCACATACATGAAGCACATTTCCATAGTTTAATGTAATTATTTTGTGTGCGTGTGACATATCACTATACATGAATCATATTTTAATTGTTAAATGAACCTTATTTTTTGTTTTTTCCAACACACATAAATGTGTGTGTGTGAGATGTAACTATAGATGATACATATATGTGCGTGTCACATATCAGTATACATGACTCATATTTTAATCTTAGAATTTTTATTTTCTAATGTCATTTAAATGTAGTTGTTTAATTATTTTGTTTTAAGATCATTTTGTTGCAGTGGCAATACACATAAATGTGCGTGTCACATGTCACTATACATGATACACATATATGTCCGTGTCACATGTCACTATGCAGGGGCAATACACATGAATGTGCGTGTCACATGTCACTATACATGATACACATATATGTCCGTGTCACATGTCACTATACATAAACCTCTTTTTGATATTGAATTATTTTTATTTTATTTTTTGTTAAATGAACCTTATTTTTTTGTGGGCCTACACACATAAATGTGTGTGTGATATGTGATTATACATGATAGACAGAAATGTGCGTGTCGGCGCTCCATGCCAGCAACTTCGGCCCTCGCTTTGCGAGGTCCTCAGGTGCTGGCATGGAGCGGAGCGCCTACGGCGCTCCATGCCAGCAACTGAGGCCCTCGCTTCGCAAGGTTCCTCAGTTGCTGGCAAGGAGCGCCTTCAGCGCTCCATACCAGCAACTGAGACCCTCGGCCAGTGCCCTCGCTTTGCGAGGGCCTTGGCTCGCTGTGCGAGCCCGCAGCGTTAGCAACAACTCGTACGCTCACAACTATATATGTGATTTTTTTTTTATATGAAGTAAACTTAAGATGGTTCTTGCCCTTTAAAGCTCTGTTAATAGAATCTGCAATAAATTATTATATTCTACACTTTCCACTATTTTCAGCAAATGACTGATGAGTACTTCTGGAATATGTGTTATTTTGTATATTACAAATAAAATATCTCCTTTGATTATCATAATATTCTAAAATTACTTGAGAACATTTAATTAACTGGAATTACCCATTTCTCACACATTCTTGATAACAGTTATTATTGTGTAACAGTGCTATCTTGGATGATAAGTAGGCAAATATAATAACAGTAGATGTGTAAAATCGTTTCAGTATCTTATCTCTCTGGGCTCCAGTCTAAACATTGTTTATAGTCTGTGCTTCAAATGTTATCCTTTTATTCTTATCACATTTTATGTTGTGTTAGTTAATTCCACGTTATAAACACTATACGTCAGTGTATTTAAGGCCATATCCAGTTTTCTAGTTAGATTGTTGTTACTAATAATTCTATAATGTAAATGGTTTTATATATTATTTAAGCACTGGGTTTCATTCTTAACATTTTTTTTCGACTTATAGTTTGTTAAAAATTTTAAATAATTTTTCAATCAACACATAAATAAATGAATTAATAATTAATCTCATTCTGTTACAAAATATAACTCAGAAATGTTTAGTGAAAGTAAACAAGGTATGTTAATATACATTTTAAAAGCATATTTTATATATGTTATATATTATACATTACTTGCATGAGGCAAATAACATCAATAAATTTACACTTCTGAAACAACCAATTACGGCTGTGATTAACTGCATGACTTTCACTGGCCAGTTGCTAGGGCCTGCATGGTTAACATGTGTCTTACAGGTGCAGAGACATTAGTGAAAAATACCCACTTATATGCTCCTCTATTTTACACCTTCACCCAATATTCTATATTCTATTGTCTAGTGGTGAGCAATAGGCAGCAATGGGTCCACAGGTGGCGTTCAGGCACTTCTCACATGGCTCCCAGTCGTTTCTTTGGAGTGTAAAAGCATATTACTTTTCAACACTCGGAACCACATAAAAGAAGGAAACGGACAACAGACATACAGTACCTACTATAGAAAAAAGTAAACCAGGATCCAACAGACAAATATACCATTCAGCTCAGGAAACCTATCCAAACATTCCCTAAGCATGTGCAGCAAGAATTGGAACAGTTCATACTCACCCATCCTATAAGTGGGACTTTCTATATCCTGTGTCTCTTCTCTCCCTCCGGTGTCTCTTCCCCCCCCTCCCTCCCCTTTGTCTCTCACCCCTTTACCTTTTCCCTGTGTCTCTTCCCCCTCTCCCTTCCCCTGTGTCTCTTCCCCCTCTCCTTCCCCTGTGTCTCTTCCCCCCTCTCCCTCTCCTGTGTCTGTTTCCTCCTCTCCATCCCCTGTGTCTCTTCCCCCCTCTCCCTCCCCTGTGTCTACCCTCCCCTCTCCCCCTGTGTATCTTCATCTCCCTCTCTCTGTGCCTCTTCTCCCTCTCTCTGTGCCCTGTGTCTCTTTACCCCCTCTCCCTCTCCTGTGCCTCCTTTCCCCTCTACTTTCACCCTCTCCCTCCCCTGTGTCTCTCATTCCCCATATCCCTCCCCTGTGTCTCTTCCACCTTTCTCCCTCCCCTCTGTCTCTCCACTCCCCTGTGTCTGTTTCCCGCTCTCTTCCCACTTTGTCTCTTCTCTTTCCTTCCCCTTTGTCTCTCCCTCCTCTGTGTTTCTCTTTCCCCCTCTTCCTCCCCAGTGTCTCTTCCCCCCTCTCCCTCTCCTGTGCCTCCTTCCCCCTCTCCCTCTCCTTTCCCCCTCTCCCTCCCCTGTCTCTCTCCCCCCTTTCTCCCTCCCCTGTGCCAGTTTCCTCCTCTCTTCCCCCTGTGTCTCTTTCACCCCTCTCCATCCTGTTTGTCTCTTCCCCCACTCCCTCTCCACGTTTGTAACCCCCTCCCCTGTGTCTCCCCGGTGTTTCCTTCCCCCTCTCCCTCCCCTGTATCTCTTTCCCTCCCTCTCCCTCCCCCTGTGTCTCATCCCCATCCTCTCCCTCCCCTGTGTCTCTTCCCCCTCTCCCTCACCTGTGTTTGTCTCCCTCTCTCTCCTGTGTATCCTTCCCCCTCCCCCATGTCTCCTTTCCCCCTCTCCCTCTCCTGTGCCTTATTTCCCCCTCTCCTCTCCCCCTACCTCCCCTGTGTTTCTTCCCCCCTCTCCCTTCCCCTGTGTCTCTTCTGCCCCTTTCTCTCCCCTGTGTCTTTCCCCCCTCTCCCTCCCCTGTGTTTGTCTCCCTCTCTCTCTCCTGTGTATCCTTGCCCCTCTCCCTCCCCATGTCTCATTTCCCCCTCTCCCTCTCCTGTGCCTTATTTCCCCCTCTCCTCTCCCTCCCTCCCCTGTGTTTCTTACCCCCTCTCCCTTCCCCTGTGTCTCTTCTGCCCCTCTCTCTCCCCTGTGTTTCCCCCCCCCTTTCCCTCCCCTGTCTGTCCTTCTCCCTCTCCCTCCCCTGTGTCTCATTTCCCACTCTCCGTTGCCTTTTACCCCTTTCCTTCCCCTCAATTGTGTCTCTTCCCCCTCTCCCTCCCCTGTGTCTCTTCCCCCCTCTCCCTCCCCTATGTCTCTTCGCCCTCTCACTTCCCCTGTGTATCTCCCCTCCCTCTGCTGTGTCTCTCTTTTATGTACTATCTCTCTGTGTACACTGCATGACCCGTTCTTTCCCCCTCTTCCTCCCATTTGTCTCTTCCCCCTCTCCCTTCCCCTGTGTCTCTCCCCCCTCTCCCTTCCCTTGTGTCTCTTCCCCCTCTCCCTCACCTGTGTCTCTTCCCCTCTCTCCCTCCTCTCTCCCCCGTGTCTCTTCCGCCTACCTCCCCTGTGTCTCTTCCGCCTACCTCCCCTGTGTCTCTTCCCCCTCCCTCCCCTGTGTCTTACCCCTCTCCCTTGCCTGTTTCTGTTTCCCCCTCTCCCTCTCCTGTGTCTCTCCTGCCCCTCTCCCTCCCCTGTGTCTCTTTCCCTCCTCTCCCTCTACTGTGTCTCTTTCCCTTCTCTCCCTCCCCTATGTCTCTTCCCCCTTCTCCCTCCCCTGTGGCTCCTTCTCCCTCTCCTTCCCCTGTGTCTCCTTTCCCTCTCTTCCTCTCCTGTGCCTCCTTCCCTCTCTCCCTCTCCTTTTCCCCCTCTCCCTCCCCTGTGTCTCTCCCACCCCTCTCCCTCCCCTGTGTCTCTTTCCCTCCTCTCCCTCCACTGTGTCTCTTTCCCTCCTCTCCCTCCCCTATGTCTCTTCCCGCCTCTCCCTCCCCTGTGGCTCCTTCCCCCTCTCCTTTCCCTGTGTCTCCTTTCCCTCTCTTCCTCTCCTGTGCCTCCTTCCCCCTCTCCCTCTCCTTTTCCTCCTCTCCCTCCCCTGTGTCTGTAACCCACTCCCTCCCCTGTGTCTGTCCTCCCTCTCCCTCCCCTGTGTCTCTTCCCCCCCTCCCTCATGTCTCTCCCCCGTCCCTCACATGTGTCTCTCCCCCTCTCCTTCCCTTGTGTCTCTTCCCCCTCCCTCCCCTGTGTCTTACCCATCTCCCTTGACTGTGTCTGTTTCCCCCTCTCCCTCCCTTGTGTCTCTCCCACCCCTCTCCCTCCCCTGTGTCTCTTTACCTCCTCTCCCTCCACTGTGTCTCTTTCCCTCCTCTCCCTCCCCTATGTCTCTTCCCCCCTCTCCCTCCCCTGTGGCTTCTTCCCCCTTTCCTTCCCCTGTGTCTCCTTTCCCTCTCTTCCTCTCCTGCACCTCCTTCCCCCTCCCCCTCTCCCTCTCCTGTTCCTCCTCTCCCTCCCCTGTGTCTGTAACCCACTCCCTCCCCTGTGTCTGTCCTCCCTCTCCCTCCCCTGTGTCTCTTCCCCCCTCCCTTGTGTCTCTCCCTCCTCCCTCCCATGTGTCTCTACCCCTCTCCTTCCCCTGTGTCTCTTTCCCCACTTTCTCTCCCATGTGTCTCTTCCCCTTCTCCCTCCCCTGTGTCTTTTCCCTCCTCTCCCTCCCTTGTGTCTCTCCCCCTCTCTCTCCCCTGTGTCTCCTTCCCCCTCTCCCTCCCCCGGGTCTCTTCCCCCCTTCTCCCTCCCCTGTGCCTCCTATCCCCCTCAAGCAATCATCCACAGCCAAGCCATTAGATACCACCACATATGTTGAAAAAATGGGGACCTTGACAAACATTTAATAACACTGTCTGAATCTTTCAGGCACACAGGTTACAAACCTTGTGTCATTACACAGAAAATTACCTCCACCCTTAAAACACTCTCTCCCTCCCCTGTGTCTCTTCCCCCCTCCCCTATGTCTCTCCCCTCTCTCTCCCCTGTGATTCCTTCCCCCCTCTCCCTCCCCTGTGTCTCTTCCCCCTCCCTCTCCCTCCCCCTGTGTCTCATCCCCATCCTCTCCTTCCCCTGTGTCTCTTCCCCTATCCCTCCCCTGTGTTTGTCTCCCTCTCTCTCCCCTGTGTCTCCTTTCCCCCTCTCCCTCTCCTGTGCATTATTTCCCCCTCTCCTCTCCCCCCTCCCTCCCCTGTGTTTCTTCCCCCCTCTCCCTTCCCCTGTGTCTCTTCTGCCCCTCTCTCTCCCCTGTGTCTCTCCCACCTTTCCCTCCCCTGTGTGTCCTTCCCCCTCTCCCTCACCTGTGTCTCATTTCTCCCTCTCCCTCACCCTTTTCCCCTTTCCCTCCCATCCCCTGTGTCTCTTCCCCCTCTCCCTCCCCTATGTCTCATCCCCCTCTCACTTCCCCTGTGTGCCCCCCCCCCCTCCCTCTGCTGTGTCTATCTTTTCTGTCTGTTTATGTACTATCTCTCTCTGTGTACCCTGCATGACCCGTTCTTTCCCCATCTTCCTCCCCTTTGTCTCTTCCCCCTCTCCCTTCCCCTGTGTCTCTTCCCCCTCTCCCTTCCCCTGTGCCTCTTCCCCCCTCTCCCTTCCCCTTTGTCTCTGCCCCCTCTTCCTCACCTGTGTCTCTTTCCCTCTCTCCCTCCTCTCTCCCTCCCCTGTGTCTCTTCCCCCTCCCTCCCCTGTGTCTTACCCCTCTTCCTTGCCTGTGTCTGTTTCCCCATCTCCCTCCCCTGTGTCTCTCCCACCCCTCTCCCTCCCCTGTGTCTCTTTCCCTCTTCTCCCTCCACTGTGTCTCTTTCCCTCCTCTCCCTCCCCTATGTCTCTCCCCCCTCTCTCTCTCCTGTGGCTACTTCCCCCTCTCCTTCCCCTGTGTCTCTTTACCTCCTCTCCCTCCACTGTGTCTCTTTCCCTCCTCTCCCTCCCCTATGTCTCTTCCCCCCTCTCCCTCCCCTGTGGCTACTTCCCCCTCTCCTTCCCCTGTGTCTCCTTTCCCTCTCTTCCTCTCCTGTGCCTCCTTCCCCCTCTCCCTCTCCTTTTCCTTCTCTCCCTCCCCTGTATCTGTAACCCACTCCCTCCCCTGTGTCTGTCCTCCCTTTCCCTCCCCTGTGTCTCTTCCCCCCTCCCTCGTGTCTCTCCCCTCTCCCTCCCATGTGTCTCTCCCCCTCTCCTTCCCCTCTTGTCTCCTTCCCCCATGTGTCTCTTTCCCCACTTTCTCTCCCATGTGTCTCTTCCCCTTCTCCCTCCCATGTGTCTTTTCCCTCCTCTCCCTCCCTTATGTCTCTCCCCCTACCTCCCTCCCATCTCTTTCCCCCCTCTCCATCCCCTGTGCCTCCTATCCCCCTCACGTTGACCTGCCTCTCCCTCTCCCCTGTATCTCCTTTCCCCCTCTCCCTCTACCACCCGCAACACCCGCTGCGCAATGTGCATGCGCAACTCATGCCGCACACTGCACAACCTGCAGAGTATTGCACATGCGTGGCTCAAGCCACGCATTGCGCATGCACAACTCAGAGATCATCATATATAGTTGTCGTAATTGCCAATCTATTGTATGGCCTACCTGGAACAAAGGTTTTTATTCACATTTATTCACAAACCCTGCAGATACTACAAATTTGATCTTAAAAAGGATTACTCTGTTGGTAAACTTTCTGGACCCTACGATAAACATCAATAATGGCAAACAACACTCATCTGTATACAGGAAACCACAAAGAGAGATGCAGCTGCCTTCATAGCTCCAGTTTCCATCCCTACCACACTAATCAAGCAATCATCCACAGCCAAGCCATTAGATACCACCACATATGTTGAAACACTGGAGACCTTGACAAACATTTAATAACACTGTCTGAATCTTTCAGGGACACTGGTTACAAACCCTATGTCATTAAACAGAACCCTTAAAACACCTGTTAACCACATACCATCCAGCTCTACAAGAAATACACAAAAAAATGTAAGGATTTACAGCCACTACAACTGAGGATGCAGAATTTATAAAATGTATTCACAAATATATTTAGACAGCCACAAAACCTGAAACAAACATTGGCCAGCAGAAGATTGGCCAATGAACAGCCCGGCAGAGAAAATGGTACCGAACCCTGCAACAGAACTCTTGGCAAATTATGTGAGCGCATCTGTAATGATGAGACACACATAACAACAAGACCTATAACATCAGAGGGTCATATTCATGCATATCCTCCAATGTAATTTACATAATACAATGCACTGTATGTGAAAGGGGTTATTACATTTGAGGAACCAGCCAAAAGGTAATCTATTTAAAAAAAGATCTGATAATGGGTAAAATATTTAGCTGTAAAAAAAACTAAATAAATGCAGCCTTTAAAGTTCAATTGTTGCGCTCAATTTTGCTATACAGAAAACTGATGTTTTTTTAACTTTTTTAGTTACCTGGGAGGTAATATCTCTGTTTAGTTCTGTTAGAAGGCTGCCACAATGTTATGAAATTACTATTAAATCAAATGGAAGTGCATCTTACAAGAGGACGTCCTTCACCGATGATAGGTTAGAAAAGTAGAAAAAATAGTGGATACCCACTGTAAAGAAAACTGCAATTACATATTGATGAATTTAAATGCTTTTTACTTTCTAAAATAATTTTCTTATATCAAACAAGTTACACTAAAGTGACATATTTATTCTATGTTCTGTTGAAGAAATTGACTTGATAATGTGCAAAATGTATTTACAAAGGTTAAAATATATAGATACAAGCTTTAATTTTTAAGCAGCATATATTTTGCCTTTGTTTCTAACAGGATTAAAAACCTGGAGGGAACCGTTGCTTTAGATAAGATCTGTATTCAGTTGATAAACTGCCACATCACATAGTTATTTGACAACACAACTTAATAAAAGAGTAATCCCCAGTAGAATAACTGTGACCTTCCAGCTACTATATAGAATAATTAGGCGAACTAGTTATTTACAATAATATATATGCTAATAACTGCCCGTCAATGAAGGTATCATATAATGTTATCTTCAATTGTCTGTGCTGTCTCTATCTGCGCTCTGTCTGTCTGTGCTGCTCTCTCTGTGTGTGCCCTCTCTATGCGCTCTCTCTTTCTGTGCCCTGTCTCTCTGTGCAGACTCTCTCTCTCTGTGTGCCCTCTCTCTTATTCTCTGTGTGCCATCTCTCTGTCTGTTATCTCCAATTGTCTGTTCTGTCTCTCCTTGCGCTCTGTCTTTGTTTTGCTCTGTAAGCTCTCTCTTTCTGTCTGTGCCCTCTCTGTGCTCTCTCTCTCTGTGCCTTCTCTCTCTCTATGTGCTTTCTCTCTTTGTTCCCTCTCTGTATCTGCGCTCTCTGGCTCACTCTGTCTATGCGCATGCTTTCTCTCAGTCTATGTGCGTACTCTCTGTCTCTCCATGCACTCTGCCTCTGTGCTCTCTATGCACATGCGCACGTCCAGATGCAACTCAGTACAACTCAGTAAGCACTGCGCAGATGTTACAGACAATTATTATAGTGGATATATATATACTAGCGAATTGCCCGTCAAAAAATGACGGCAATGAAATTGTAAGGTAGCTAATGGTGTTTTGTGTGTACTACTGAAATATCTAATACATTAATAAATGAATATACTTTACCTATTTTGAAGCATTGTGTTGAAGAGCTGACAATCTGTTTTAAAGTTGCTGCAGCATTAGTGGTGTGGAGCTGCTGTGTAAGCGTGATGAATGTGTGCAGTGTAATAGTGTGCGTGCGCGAGAACAAACCGTTAGCGTAGTTGTGTACTTGCGGGTAATGTGTAATGGCGGGTAATGTGTGGTATGCGTCTTAGCGGAATATCCATAGGTCGTTTGTGGTGTTTTGCGGGTTTCTTGTGGTGTTTTGCGTGTTTAGAGTGCTGTAGCCTCGTTTTAGTTTTGTTCTGCGGCCATTTTTTCTCTTGCTTAGCGAATTTTGTAGTGTTCAAACTGTCTCGTATGTTTGCGTTGCGACATAAAGTTTGCGAGGGTCGCAGTTGCTGGCAAGGAGCGCCTTCGGCGCTCCATGCCAGCAACTGAGGCCCTCGCTACGCGAGGTCCGTGGCTCGCTTCGCGTGGGCCGCGGGCGAGGACCTCAGTTGCTGGTTCGGCGCTCCATCCCAGCAACTGAGGCCCTCATCCGCAGCCCTCACTACGTGAGTGCCGCGGGCTCGCTGCAAGGGCCGCGGGCTCGCTATGCGAGCACGCAATTGTGAGCAACGGCTCTGGCAGGCTCGCCTGCTCACAACTATATATGTGATAGTTTTATTATACAAAGAGTGTGTATTTGTATCAATGCAGTGTTTTGATAGAAACTCATATATCTGTAAAAAAAAAAAGAGGAGAGGGGGGGGAGAGGAGAGGGGAGAATGAGAGGGGAGGGGGATGAGAAGGAGAGGGGAGAGAAGGAGAGGGGAGGGGGAGAGGAGGGGGAGAGGAGGGGGAGAGGAGGGGGAGAGGAGGGGGAGAGGAGGGGGAGAGGAGGGGGAGAGGAGAGAGGGGGGAGAGGAGAGAAGGAGAGGGGAGGGGGAGAGGAGGGGGAGAGGAGGGGGAGAGGAGAGAAGGAGAGGGGAGAGGGGGGAGAGGAGAGAGGGGGGAGAGGAGAAAGGGGGGAGAGGAGAAAGGGGGGAGAGGAGAAAGGGGGGAGAGGAGAAAGGGGGGAGAGGAGAAAAGGGGGGAGAGGAGAGAGGGGGGAGAGGAGAGAGGGGGGAGAGGATGAGAGGGGGGAGAGGAGGGGAGAGAGGAGGGAGAGGAGAGAGGAGGGAGAGGAGGGAGAGGAGAGAGAAGGAGAGAGGAGGGAGAGGAGGGAGAGGAGAGAGGAGGGAGAGGAGGGAGAGGAGAGAAGGTGGAGGGGGAGGGAAGAGGAAGGAGAGTGGAGGTAGCGGGGGAGGGGGAGAGAGAGCGAGAAGGGGAGGGAGAGCGAGAAGGAGAGGGGAGGGAGAGCGAGAAGGAGAGGGGAGGGAGAGCGAGAAGGAGAGGGGAGAGAAGGGAGGAGAGGGGGCAGAGAAGGGGGGAGAGAGGAGAGAAGGAGAATGAGAGGGGAGGGGGATGAGAATGAGAGGGGGAGAGGAGAGGGGAGGGGGAGAGAAGGAGAGGGGAGGGGGGAGAGAAGAAGATGGGAGGCCATTTTTTCTCTTGCTTAGCGAATTTTGTAGTGTTCAAACTGTCTCGTATGTTTGCGTTGCGACATAAAGTTTGCGAGGGTCGCAGTTGCTGGCAAGGAGCGCCTTCGGCGCTCCATGCCAGCAACTGAGGCCCTCGCTACGCAAGGTCCGTGGCTCGCTTCGCGTGGGCCGCGGGCGAGGACCTCAGTTGCTGGTTCGGCGCTCCATCCCAGCAACTGAGGCCCTCATCCGCAGCCCTCACTACGTGAGTGCCGCGGGCTCGCTGCAAGGGCCGCGGGCTCGCTATGCGAGCACGCAATTGTGAGCAACGGCTCTGGCAGGCTCGCCTGCTCACAACTATATATGTGATAGTTTTATTATACAAAGAGTGTGTATTTGTATCAATGCAGTGTTTTGATAGAAACTCATATATCTGTAAAAAAAAAAAGAGGAGAGAGGGGGGGAGAGAGGGGAGAATGAGAGGGGAGGGGGATGAGAAGGAGAGGGGAGAGAAGGAGAGGGGAGGGGGAGAGGAGGGGGAGAGGAGGGGGAGAGGAGGGGGAGAGGAGGGGGAGAGGAGAGAGGGGGGAGAGGAGAGAAGGAAAGGGGAGGGGGAGAGGAGGGGGAGAGGAGAGAGGGGGGGAGAGGGGGGAGAGGAGAGAGGGGGGAGAGGAGAAAGGGGGGAGAGGAGAAAGGGGGGAGAGGAGAAAGGGGGGAGAGGAGAAAGGGGGGAGAGGAGAAAGGGGGGAGAGGAGAGAGGGGGGAGAGGAGAGAGGGGGGAGAGGAGAGAGGGGGGAGAGGAGGGGAGAGAGGAGGGGAGAGAGGAGGGAGAGGAGAGAGGAGGGAGAGGAGGGAGAGGAGAGAGGAGGGAGAGGAGGGAGAGGAGGGAGAGGAGAGAGGAGGGAGAGGAGGGAGAGGAGAGAGGAGGGAGAGGAGGGAGAGGAGAGAAGGTGGAGGGGGAGGGAAGAGGAAGGAGAGTGGAGGTAGCGGGGGAGGGGGAGAGAGAGCGAGAAGGGGAGGGAGAGCGAGAAGGAGAGGGGAGGGAGAGCGAGAAGGAGAGGGGAGGGAGAGCGAGAAGGAGAGGGGAGAGAAGGGGAGGAGAGGGGGCAGAGAAGGGGGGAGAGAGGAGAGAAGGAGAATGAGAGGGGAGGGGGATGAGAATGAGAGGGGGAGAGGAGAGGGGAGGGGGAGAGAAGGAGAGGGGAGGGGGAGAGAAGAAGATGGGAGGGGGAGGGAAGGAGAGGGGAGGGGGAGTGGAGGGGGAGAGGAGAGAGGAGGGGGAGAGGAGAGAGGAGGGGGAGAGGAGAGAGGAGGGGGAGAGGAGAAAAGGTGGAGGGGGAGGAAAGGGGAAGGAGAGTGGAGGTAGCGGGGGAGGGGGAGAGAGAGCGAGAAGGGGATGGGGGGAGCGAGAAAGAGAGGGTAGGGAGAGCGAGAAGGAGAGGGGAGGGAGAGCGAGAAGGAGAGGGGAGAAGGGGGGCGAGAAGGAGAGGGGAGAAGGGGGGCGAGAAGGAGAGGGGAGAAGGGGGGAGAGAAGGGGCAGAGAAGTGGAGGAGAGGGGGCAGAGAAGGGGAGGAGAGGGTGGAGGAGAGGGGGGAGGGAAGGGGAGGGGGAGTGGGAGGGAGAGGGGAAGAGAGAAGGGGAGGGAGGGGGAATGAGAAGGGGAGGGAGGGGGAGAGAGGGGGAGAGAAGGGGGAGAGAAGGGGAGGAGAGGGGGAGAGAAGGGGAGGAGAGGGGGAGAGAAGGGGAGGAGAGGGGGAGAGAAGGGGAGGAGAGGGGGGAGAGAAGGGGAGGAGAGGGGGGAGAGAAGGGGAGGAGAGGGTGGGATAGAATGAGAGGAGAGGGTGGGAGTGAGGGGAGTGAGAGAAGGAGAGGAGAAGAAAAGGGAGGAGAGAAAGGGAGGAGAGGGGGAGAGAAGGGGGGGAGAGAAGGGGAGGAGAGGGGGGAGAGAAGGGGGGGGGGAGAAGGGGAGGAGAGGGGGGAGAGAAGGGGAGGAGAGGGGAGAGAAGGGGAGGAGAGGGGAGAGAAGGGGAGGAGAGGGTGGGAGAGAAGGGGAGGGAGGGGGAGTGAGGGGAGTGAGAGAGAAGGAGAGGAGAAGAAAAGGGAGGAGAGAAGGGGAGGAGAGAAGGGGAGGAGAGAAGGGGAGGAGAGAAGGGGAGGAGAGAAGGGGAGGAGAGGAGGGGAGGAGAGGAGGGGAGGAGAGGAGGGGAGGGAGGGGGAGTGAGAGAGAAGGAGAGGAGAAGAAAAGGGGGGAGAGAAGGGGAGGAGAGAAGGGGAGGAGAGAAGGGGAGGAGAGGGTGGGAGAGAAGGGGAGGGGGGAGTGGGAGGTAGAGGGGAAGAGAGAAGGGGAGGGAGGGGGAATGAGAAGGGGAGGGAGGGGGAATGAGAAGGGGAGGGAGGGGAAATGAGAAGGGGGGGAGGAGGAATGAGGAGGGGAAATGAGAAGGGGGGAGGAGGAATGAGAAGGGGGGAGGAGGAATGAGAAGGGGAGGGAGGGGGGATAGGGGGAACAAAGGGGGAGAGAAGGGGAGGAGAGGGGGCAGTGAAGGGGAGGGAGGGGGAATGAGAATGGTAGGGAGGGAGGGGGAATGAGAAGGGGGTGAGGGAGGGGGGAATGAGAAGGGGGTGAGGGAGGGGGGTGGGGAATGAGAAGGGGAGGGAGGGATGGGGGAGGGGGAATGAGAAGGGAGGGAGGGGGAGGGGGAATGAGAAGGGGAGGGAGGGAGGTGGAGGGGGAATGAGAAGGGAGGGAGGGGGAGGGGGAATGAGAAGGGGAGGGAGGGAGGTGGAGGGGGAATGAGAAGGGGAGGAGGGGGAACAATGGGGGAGAGAAGGGGAGGAGAGGGGGCAGAGAAGGGGAGGAGAGGGGCAGAGAAGGGGAGGAGAGAAGAGAAGAAGAGGGAGGGGGAGTGAGGGGAGGGAGAGAGAAGGAGAGGAGAAGAAAAGGGGGGAGAGAAGGGGAGGAGAGAAGGGGAGGAGAGAAGGGGAGGAGAGAAGGGGAGGAGAGGAGGGGAGGAGAGGAGGGGAGGGAGGGGGAGTGAGAGAGAAGGAGAGGAGAAGAAAAGGGGGGAGAGAAGGGGAGGAGAGAAGGGGAAGAGAGGGTGGGAGAGAAGGGGAGGGGGAGTGGGAGGTAGAGGGGAAGAGAGAAGGGGAGGGAGGGGGAAGAGAGAAGGGGAGGGAGGGAGAAGAGAGAAGGGGAGGGAGGGGGAATGAGAAGGGGAGGGAGGGGGAATGAGAAGGGGAGGGAGGGGGAATGAGAAGGGGAGGGAGGGGAAATGAGAAGGGGGGGAGGAGGAATGAGAAGGGGGGAGGAGGAATGAGAAGGGGAGGGAGGGGGGATAGGGGGAACAAAGGGGGAGAGAAGGGGAGGAGAGGGGGCAGTGAAGGGGAGGGAGGGGGAATGAGAATGGTAGGGAGGGAGGGGGAATGAGAAGGGGGTGAGGGAGAGGGGAGGGGAATGAGAAGGGGGTGAGGGAGGGGGGAGGGGAATGAGAAGGGAGGGAGGGATGGGGGAGGGGGAATGAGAAGGGAGGGAGGGGGAATGAGAAGGGGAGGGAGGGAGGTGGAGGGGTAATGAGAAGGGGAGGGAGGGAGGTGGAGGGGGAATGAGAAGGGGAGGGAGGGAGGTGGAGGGGGAATGAGAAGGGGAGGGAGGGGAAACAATGGGGGAGAGAAGGGGAGGAGAGGGGGCAGAGAAGGGGAGGAGAGGGGCAGAGAAGGGGAGGAGAGAAGAGAAGAAGAGGGAGGGGGAGTGAGGGGGAGGGAGAGAGAAGGAGAGGAGAAGAAAAGGGGGGAGAGAAGGGGAAGAGAGGGGGAGAAGGAGTGTGGAGGTTGGTAGAAGGAGTGTGGGGGGAGATAGATGGGATAGAGGAGGGGGAGAGGATAGGGGAGATAGGAGTTGGGTTAGGAGGATTTAAGGTAAAATATCCCGACAGCTCTCTGTCCCCTGACCTCCTCCTTCATCCTGAGGGCGTCCTGTCTGCTGCCTGTCTTCCACAGTGCAAACAGGACCCCTGGGGGAGGAGCCAGGCTCAGAGGGAGGCACACTCACACACCAGGGATAGATGGAGGGACAGACACATAGACAGGGAACGGAAGCACCCCATGCCAGCAACTGAGAGCGAGGGCCGCGGGCTCGCGCAGGCGGCGTCAGTTGCTGGCATGAAGACATCACATCACATCACATCACATATATAGTTGTGAGCGTACGGGCCGTTGCGAGCCCGCAAGCGTGAGCAACGGCCTGTACGCTCACAACTATATATGTGATATATAGTTCACATAGTTATTCAAATAATTATTTTAAGGTTCAGAGTTCATTACTCAATTACTCATTCAGGAAGACAACACACTGAAATAGCCTGACATCTATTGTTCATTAATCCATAAATTCAGCATCAATTTAAAAAAAGGAAAACACTTTTCCATCTGCCTTTTCACCCTCTAATGGTCAGAGAACATATGGCGACTTTCCTGGTTGCTGCACAAGAAAAGTTCTGTAGGTAAAAGAAGACAGAGTTTATTATAGAGGAGCAAAAAAAGCAGGTCATCAGTAGAACAAAGAGGGTTCTTTAGGATGTACATGGAGATGGAAGCAGAGATGAAAGTGGATGCAGAAGTACTAAAGTATTTGTGTCATATGGTCAATATTTTTATTTTCTTTCAGTAGGGTATGAATAGCCAATGGAGGGATAGAAAGCTGTGCAGTTGAGCAGGTATGGTGAGTAAGGTGTGAGTCTTGTAGATATTCATTACGGTATATACTGAAATGGGAACAGACTTTGATGGTCAGGATAGTGAGGAGTGAACTACAGTAGCCAAGTTGGGCCAAAATGAATAATAGTATATGTTTTTAGACAGTTAAAAAAAACGAATAGTGCCTTTAAATATCTAACTTTTAATACAATGATTCTGTACTATGGATTTCAAACTTTTATTCTGAGCTGCTTCCTTTAGGTCATTTTTGTAAATGCATTTTTTATCGATTAGATTATTTGATCGATGTGACACTACTGGGCTAGACATATACCTATAGGTATCTGTTATAATATACTCAGCAATATTGACATTAATCTGAAGTACTACATAAAAACATATATGGTTTTGATGGAACCACAAGACAGTTGTCCAGATCCATGAAGATGTGCCAGGTGAAGGCTAATCCGTATGAAAGCTGTCTCTCTCTTTATGCTGTGAGCTGAGCTGTGACCACGCCCCAGCTTGTAATTGGATGCTACAGGCACATTGAAATGCACAGCCTTTTGCTGAGTAATGAAGAGGTTAAAATTCATACTTGAATGCTGTGCTGCAATAGGCTAGTACATTTTGTTGATGTAAGACTCTGAGGGTGTGGAAATCATTATTTCACTCGGCTGCACATAAATCTGTAAGTACAGTGCCTTGCAAAAGTTTTCACCCCCTTGGCATTTTTCATGTTTTTTTGCCTCACAACCTGGAATTAACATGGATTGTTTGAGTATTTGCATCATTTAATTTACAGAACATGCACACAACTGTGGGGATGGTGTTCTCTGGGTTTGCGCCAGACATAGCGTTTTCTATGATGGCTGAAAAGTTAAATTTTAATCTCATCAGACCAGAGCACCTTCCTCCATATATTTTGGGATTCTCCCACATGCCTTTTCGTAAGCTCAAAATGTGCCATTTTGTTTTTTGCTGAAAGTAATGGCTTCCTTCTGGCCACTCTGCCATAAAGCCCAACTATATGGAGCATACAGCTTATTGTCGTCCTATGTACAGATACTCCAGTCTCTGCTGTGGAACTTTGCAGCTTCTCCAGGTTACCTTAGGTCTCTGTGCTGCCTCTCTGATTAAAGCCCTCCTTGCCTGGTCTGTGAGTTTTGGTGTGCGGCCGTCTCTTGGCAGGTTTGCTGTTGTGTCATGTTCTTTCCATTTGGTTATGATAGATTTGATGGTGCTCCTGGAGATCATCAAATATTTGGATTTTTTTTATAACCTTACCCTGCTACTTCTCAACAACATTGTCCCTTACTTGTTTGGAGAGTTCCTTGGTCTTCATGGCAGTGTTTGGTTAGTAATGCCTTTTGCTTAGGTGTTGCAGCCTCTGGGTCCTTTCAAAAAAGGTGTGTATATGTAATGACAGATCATGTGAAACTTAGATTGCACACAGGTGGACATCATTTCACTAACATTGAATTAAGGCTGTAATGTAACAAAATAGGTAAAAAGTCCAGGGGGGTGAATATGTTTGCAAGGCACTGTAGATTGAATACATATTTTTCTGCTAATCTGTGGCTGTTCATTTGGTAAACCCAAGAAACTATCTATCTATCGATCTATATACCTTTTAATATTATTTCATGATAGTGTTTTTATCGAGAATAGTGTTTAATCCAAGTTTTTACAATATAGATCTTAACAAAGGTCTTAGTTTTAATACTGAATTTAAACTGACATGGTTTCTGCATTATGGCAAACCTGTAAGTAATAAAGGTCTTGTATTGCATGTATGAATTAATTTTATCGTGCAAAAATGTTCTTCAGTCATTAACGGAAATCTTTATAAAAACCAGACAATGCTGTGGCTTCTGAAAATTGTTTCCTGTGTGCTAGACGTACTGAGAATTGTCAAATATTTTCTCCAAATTAAAAGAAAAATGCATATGTTGTGGACATGTGTGTGTGGTGTGGGGGTGAGATCTGAATTTCAGGTCAGGGAACCTAAATATCGGTGCAAGCAACAATTACTCTTCACGGTTGAGAGAAACTAAACATTTTGGGGTGGCTATGCAGAGACAGAATTACATATGATTCTTCCCTAGGCACAAACTCCTTTGCTGTCCCTGGGTGCACAAGCTCATGTGCACTCTGTTTTCCGACCACCATGTATCTCCACCAGCCGCTTAAGGTCTAGGTCTAACAAATTAATTTTGCTCCACTCATTTATATACATTGGCAGAGATTTTTCCAATTTTGAAGACATTCTTAAAATCAACAATTGGGAAACCTTAGAAAAGCCTGAAGAGAATTGCTCAGAAATCTATCTCGTCACATCTGCCATGTTTCGACGAAGATAGCTATGATCTTTTGGGACCTCTTGAAAAATCACCGGTTTATACTAGTAATACTGGTCTATGCCACAAAATATCCAGAAGCTATACCGCTGCATACAGCAACTTCAAAAAACGTGGCTAAAGAACGCATACAGCTTTATTCAAAGTTGGTAATACCAAAGGAAATCCTGACAGACCAAAGAACACCCTTTGTATCCAAATGCAGTCCTACTAGGAAATTATATAATGGCAGAATTATATTTGCTTCCCTT